>KK502400.1:1332973-1393367 GCA_000688735.1 Glossina austeni
GATACAACCAACGATCTCGCAGATTCTACAACTGGCGCTCAAGTTGATGAAACAACAGATGTGTCTATAGATTCGACTGCTTCCCCTGTTGACGCTGTGGATCAAACAACAGCAAATTCCTTGAATGACGTAACAGACAATTTTGTAGAGTCCACAACGGAAGTTCAAGTTGACGAATCAACTGTTATGCCTGCAGATTCGACTGCTGTTCCTGCTGGTACTGCTGATGAAACAACAGTAAACTCCGTGGATGATACAACCAACGATCTTACACATTCTACAACTGGCGCTCAAGTTGATGAAACAACAGATGTGTCTATAAATTCAACTGCCGTCCCTGCTGATAATGCTGATGACACAACGGTAAATTCATTGGATGAAGCAACCACCGACACAGATTATACAACGGAAGTTCAGGCTGATGAATCAACTGTTATGTCTGTAGATTCGACTGCTGTCCCTGCTGGCACTGTTGATGAAACAACAGTAAACTCCATGAATGATACAACAAACGATCTCGCAGATTCTACAACTGTGGCTCAAGTTGATGAAACAACAGGTGTGTCTATAGATTCGACTGCTGCTCCTGTTGACGCTGTGGATGAAACAACAGTAAACTCNATGGATGATACAACCAACGATCTCGCAGATCCTACAACTGGCGCTCAAGTTGATGAATCAACAGTTGTATCTGTAGATTCGACTGCAGCCCCTGCTGACAATGCTGATAAAACGACAGTAACTTCTTTGGAGAAAGCAACCAACGATCCCGCAGCTTCTACAACTGAAGCTGAAGTTGACACATCAACAATTATATCTGTAGATTCGACCACCACATCTGTTATTGCTACCGACCAAACAATAGTAAATTCGAATATAATCGGCAACACCGCAGATTCTACAACTGCAGGTCAGGTTCGCCCAACAACAATTACATCTAAGGATTCGGTCACTGCCTCTGTACATATTGTTAGTGGAACAACCCTTAATTCTTTAATCGAAGTCACTAGTGACCTCACAGATTCTGCAACTGAATCTCACGTGAAAGAATCAGCAACTGCATCAGTAGGATCAACTTCTACAACTGTGGGTACTGTTGACCAAACCACGATAAATTTCATAGATAAAGCTACAAGCGGCGCGACAATTGAAGCCCAGGCTAATAAAACTGCGATTATGTCTGAGAATTCAACGGCTGCTTCCGTTAGAGACGAGACATCTGCCAATCCAATAGATAAATTTACGAGAAATTCTACTGACTTTACAAATGAAGCTCAAATTAATGAAGCAGAGGTTGAATCTATGGATACGAGTGCTGCCTCTGTAGGTAGTTCAGACGAAACAACAGCTGCCACTGTACATACTACTGTCAAAGCAACAGTAACTTTCTCAGACGAAACTTCCAACAACCTCGTTGTTTCTATTCCTTCAGTTGAGACTGATGAAAGAATAATCGCATCCGGAAGCTCAATCGCTGACCCTAAAGATCCTATCCATGAAACAACTCCTACTGTTTTAACGACTACCCATGCTATGCTAAATTCGAATGGTGTTGTAACTGATTCCTCTAAACCTCTACCTGCATGGGGTTATAATGACCACAGTTTCGAGTCAACGGAAAGGTCGAAACTGACCTCAAATGAAGATTCAAAGGAAAATTTTGAAAAGCCCAAGCAATCTTCGGAAAATCTGCAAAATTTAAGTGAAGAGGAAAAAGAAAAAAAACGGGACGAAAAAGTCAGAAAGGAAGAGGAGGTGCGAAAGGAAATATTGAAAGAACTAAAGAAAAAACGTAAAGATGATGAAGAAAACGAAAACGATAGTGTGAGCGACAGTGAAAGTGAAAGCGAAGAAAAGGAACGATACGAAAAAGAAATAACTAAAAAGAAGGAGAGGGAAGAAAAAGATAAACGGGAAAAGGAGACGAAAGAAGAAATGGAAAAACAAAAGAAAAAAGAGGAAAAGAAAGAGAACGAGAAAGAGAAAGAGAAAGAAAAAGAAAAAGAAAAAGAGAAAGAGAAAGAGGAAGAGAAAGAGAAAGAGAAAGAGAAAAAGAAAGAGAAAGAGAAAGCGAAAGAGGAAGAAAACGCAATGAGGGAAACATTTAAGAAACTGCGTGATAGCAAAAAGAAGTTTATTAAGGACTTTGTGGAAGTACTACGCAAAGGTAATTGTGAAGAGGATAGAGTTTATCCGAATTTCAGAGACTGTCGACGATATTATCGTTGCGTGGAGAAGCGAGAGAGAATGAGAATGGTTCAGCTACGATGCGAACACGACAAATATTTCGACTTAAAATCTGGAAAATGTGTTGATAAACGTGAGGCCATTTGTCCAATGAAATATAATTAATTTGAAAACGGTTTTTGTAGAACAATTATATTATTTGTACTCTAAATTGTTTTTGTTTTTTATTTTTAAATAAATAAACAGAAAATTGAAAAGGGAACAATAAGCAAAGCAATTCGTATTTGTTTTATGATTTCCTGCGCTAGATTATTTCATCTTTCACAGCGTAAAGTAAAATTTATATTCTTTTTTTACACATGCAAAGACATCAATACTTGGCCGTAGAATGAAATTATAAAGGTAAACCATTGAAAAGTGACGACAAACGAATTTTGTTGACTTTAGTACGCTAGAAGGAAATCACTTTGAAACAATTTCAGTGGAAAATCTTTTTGAAAAGTGCACAAAAAATACGCAATCAAACCATTTCTTTTATTAGGGTAGCAAAGGCAATAGTAACAATAAGAAAACAGTAACGAGCCTTGAAGGGAGAGGAATGAAATTGAAATATCGTAAGAAATAAGAGAGAAATTATATAGAGCTTGAAGCGAATTCTTGGACACCTGTTACATCAAATACCTTATTTTATTTATCTATTCATTTCTTGGAATGTGATCCGTTCGATTTCCTTTCCTCGCGTTTCGACTCGACTTATTTGACTTCATTCAATCTACTAATATATTGTTTTGCAATCATTAGTTTAAATGCACGTGCGGTAGAGCCAACGACAACTTATATGCACACAACAATTTGTATACCATAAACGCCGTCGTGTCTTTCAGTTGTGGTTAAGTTTCATCAAATATCCATAGAGGATTATACCAGATACGGTGACTTTACCTCGATTACCATTAAGGTATCTTGCAAATACATACAGAAGCCGAAAAATTTCGTACTTATGATGTATCCGCAAAGTGTTTTAAACACTATCTAACATTCCTCTCCGCCTGACATATGAATTGAAGAATTTAACATAGCCTCGACAATCTTATATTGAAAAGTCGCTCTTCATATATGTGTACGATAAGAAAGAAAACTGTTGATGGCAAAGGTTTTCTTTTCTTTTTTTTTTTTTTTTTAAATTGAGAAAGCATTACGCAAAAGAACAAATCTCAGGCAGAATAAAAAGAAACCATTCTAATAGAATTTATCGCAATTCGTTTCAACATCAGTGAAGTTAATTTCATGGTAAAAGATATAACACCACCACACACACGCACCTAAGCAAAAGTTGGTAAGCAATAGACAAATGAATTCAAACCATCAAGAGTAACGTGGAGAAGCCGGTACGGTGTACTGGTAGCTATGAATGAATAATGGTTATACTTTACATTTTCATTTTTTGTTTTGTGTGTACGCGAATACTATAGCAACACGGAAGCCTCATATTTGATAAGCGGCACGAAACGCTTTTTGAAATCTTGAACAAAGCCCGTTAATATTAGGGCTGGGAAGGACGAGCCGTGGTAGATATTATGCGATCAAATTGCAAATGGTTGCATGATGATATCAAAAAAAAAAAAAAAATACGCACGCACCAACGCGATACAAGCGAAAAGTGACAGCAAAATGAAATAGAAATTCTAGTCATCGCGTCATTTATTGCTGTATTACCGTTTTAATGGTGAGATATGATACTACAACGCCACCATCGACAATCAACATAAGTATCGCGGGTGGTTGTTACAACCTCGGCAAATGAATTATTACCTAAAAAGCAAAAAGCCAAAAAAAGAAAACTCTCAACTTATAGCTCATATTAACTTACATTTTCTGTTATTCGAACTCGACAAAAATTTTTGTATGATTTTTGAAATTAATTAGTTACTAAAATTGTAGCAGCATCTAATGGTCCTGATAATGTGTTTAGTTTAATACCGACATCATCATGGCAATAGCAACGCAATAACGCAACAACTAAGCATGCAAACTTATATACATAATGTGACCTAACTACATATAACAGTAGCCTTTTAATAATGCACAATACAGCTGCCCTTTCCGCTAAAGCTACCTACCCATTGTACAATGCCAGGGCAAGGAGAGTTGCGGGAATCCTATCATAGAAACGCAAAAGCGAAGTTGCGAAAAAAAAAAGTTTTTAATTAGTGTTTTTGGTTTGAGGGATTTAAACAAAATTTTGAATACTAAGTATGAAAAAGAATTTAATTTAATTAACTTTTTGTTTTACTCGCCAACAGAGGAGAATGCGTAAGTTTTCATTTCATTACATTTTATAATACAATTATCTTTGAACTTAAAAGCGAAATAACAATAAACATTATTATTATTAAAATTAAGTAAACATTAGTATTTTTCGGCCGGACACGTTCGATGTTTCTTTCCGACTCGAAACTAATAAGAATTAACATTTAATTTCTTATTAGTCTTGAAATAGAGCGAAATGACATCAATCCCAATATAACATTGTAGGGAATAGAATTTTGAATTTAAAAAATCCACTTCTGGACAATCATCGTTGTCAATAAAATCCCTGTACACTCCATTGACCATTTCAAATACTGAACTTACGAATTTTCGACCTAAGACTAATAGAAGATAGAAAGAAAGAATTCCATAAAAATCATTGCACTTTAAGTATTATACCATCTATCGAATTTCAGGCAGATATCTTGTCGACAGATTTAAAACAAATTTTATGTGTTATTTACTCAGTACACGTGCCTTGTCGTTAAAACGATTTCATGCCGTCATTGATGCTCCCTTAGCGATGAAAGAAAAAACGTTTCAAATGCGATTTCCTCTTATGCTAATAAAGAAAAACTGTATTCGAATTATAACAAAAGCTTAAATGAAAAAAAAAAAAAGAAGGAAAATGAAAGTTGCAATCGGAACCATGACTTGAGAAGCTTGAGATTGCAATTAATTTTTAAGCTTTCTCAGATCGACACCTTATAAATAAACTAGATTATGAAATAAATGAAAAAAAAATTCTTTTTTTTCATTTGAAAATGATTCAATCAGTTCACAAACGTAAGCTTCCTTAATTATTATTAACATTTTCAAATTTGATTTAAGGCAAGGGTGTGCAACTTTTTGCATCAACGAGTAAAAATTTTAATTTTCATGTCACGGCGGGGGCTAGAACAAGGTTCAACTATTATCAACTTTACTTGTTTCTAAACCGCTGGAATTACTTGAAACGTAGCGAACAGGACACAACGACTTCACTTGGCTGTTTATGGGATAGTGTTAAGAGTGTCTAATATTTCTGAAGGTTTTCAGGTTTTAAAAGTGCTGACTGACTACAAGCAAATGTACAAACTGTCAAGAGGGATAAAGAATTGATGATCGAACTCACAGACGGATCGATGAATAGATTAATAATTGTAAATAATAATATTATTGTTATAAGAACTAGACAGTTTAAAACTACCGTAATAGATGAACAAATTGATGAAATCATACCTGCAGAAATTAGCAAATGATTGATGGACGGGATGGGACGAATGTATAAATTAGTGCATGGAGAGCCAGACAAACGACTAAATGAACGGACGGTTGGGTGTACAGATGAGCAGGTGGATAAACGAGATATATGAATGGATGGATAAACTTTTGTATTGACGAATGAATGATTGCATGACGAGATATGGCTAAACCGTCTCAAAACCGTCTCAAGAAGAGTCACAATTCCATCAATCTCTTCAATCAGTAAAACTCTTACCTACTTATTACTTATATATTGAACCAAAAAGATGACGAACTGTATATATGTGATGTTTTGAAAATTTCATTTTTTATTCATCAAAACACTTGCAACGATAAAAGAAAGGTCGTTAGCATAACGTTATCAAGATACATGTGCATCGATGGGTATAAATAATTTTCAAATATTTGTGAAGAATATCTGCTAGTCCGTAATTAAACGATAGATATCGGAAAATTTTGAAAATATTATGAAATGTCACAAGTAGCAAAGACAAACAGAACGCGTCAATGAAACCATCGTCAGCGCAACTTTTTTGCGTATGTCTGCTAATATTATTAGCGAAATAACGGAATTAATACATTGCTATCTTAACGTTTAAGAAAAGTTACGTCGTTAAAAACTTTGTGATGTAACTAAAGTTAAACTCAGCGAAAGGCCGTAATTTAAAACTAATTTGTATATTCATGGCACAACATAAAGATTATCGATAAAGTCGTTTGCTCGAAGAAAAATTACTTTTAAAGCCATAGAACAGATACAGCAACTATAATATTTATATATATATATATATATATATATATGTGTGTGTGTGTCTGTATGTATGTATTTATATTGTAGACGTTAAGAATTTTATACATTGTATACTATCAAGAAATACGTACATGCTTTATTGTCTACACAACAGACGTAAAGGTTCTATGCAAAAATTTTTTGTTAGTTATCTTAACTTGCAAATGTATTCCGCTGCTCATATGATAGAGAAAAATTTCTTTATTTTACTTAAGATAAAATGCATTTTCTTCTATTAATATTTTCTTTAATAAACTGTATTCCAAGAGTACCTTCAGTAATAGAAACATAAACATATATAAATAGTTCAAGCAAACAACATTTTTGCGAAAATATCAAAACATAACATTTTTGTTTAGATATTTATGCCCTCTAGTTGTCTTCACATTCTTTCAATGTTTTTAGCTTTTAAATAAATTCTTGTTATCAAAGGAAAACGAATACAACGTTATCTGTATTCGTTGTTGTTGTTCTTGTTGTTGTTGTTGTATTGCCGAGTCGAAGAGGATTTTCACAGTCGCTCTTTAGTTACAAGCAACCGCTTGGTTATGTATTCAGGTCACGTTAACATTTTATCACAGTTTAAATATAATCCTTTGAAAATGTCATTATGAAAATTTGACTAATGTCTTTTCAAAGAAGTCCTGCAACCTCTCTTTCATCTACTACTATACGTGGCTTTGTTACATTCACTTCCGAGACATGGCAATATATTCGTTTCGTTGAAACGTTTGCAATATGCAACAACGCCGTCATATATATTGCATAACACACATTTATATTTTATATATATATATATATATATATATATATATATATGTATGTATATATATGTTTATTAATATCTATCTATATATAGTGTATATGTATAGCATGTATCAGCATCTATCAGCATCAAATTGTGAATTGGTCTAATTATAACTGTCCGTCCAGCTATGCGCCGATGTCTCTATATATATTTTCTAATTTGCAAATATTTATTAATTATCGGCTTCAAACTTGACCAAAAAAACCCTTTGGAAGCTCTCAAATACATGCCAGTATTGCATGTACACCACCATGTCGGTGAAACGACACGCGTTCAATCCAACAAAAATTGGAAGCACCTGCGTTTTGAAAAGTAAAACAATTCAGTTTTTTTCTTTTTGTGCCCATGACTTCTACTCTGTTAATGATACAACGGCAAAAGTTTCTCTGTATCTTCTATGAATGATCCTGCACCGCAAAAATTTAAAAATCACCCTATATTGGACCGAAATCTCATTTTTGGTTTTTTCTTGTTTTCTTGTTTTCTTTTTTTTTTTTGGGTGATGAGTCTTTTCAATGATAATAGTGGTGGGTTAAAGAGATTCAACTACAGCCAAATATAATTTTCTGAGTTGTTTTTGGGACGTGCATACCTAACGTGGAATGGTTTGCGGGGGGTGGTTTTATACACAGAGATTAAACTGACACTCACAGATACACTTGATTTGCTGTGAAAAAGATATTTGAAATGAAGATCAAGCAATTGCTTCAATGTAAAGCTTGAACAGCTTAGTTGAGGTTATAATGATGTGTTATTTTAGGTGAAAAAAGGAATTCTTAAATTGATTCAAACTTTCTGAAGCACGATTTATATCCATTTAAAAGGAGAAAATATAAACGAAAAGTAAAATAAACCTGCCAATTATAGATATATATATATATATATATATATGTTTTCTGATTTCAATATAATCAATTTTTTTTATTTTAAATACAACCAACAAATTGTTAACCAAAAATTGTAAGATTAGTTGTAAATGATGGGTGATTCGGAAAGCAATTTCGTTTCAAAGAAAATGTAAGTCTTATAGTAAATAAATATTTTATTATGAAAGGTCGGATTTGCTAAACTTAAAACGGATTTGCAACTGGCCTTCCAGAACGTAATGCATCTTCAAGATCAAAATTGACGGATCGAAATTGTGCAAATCAGTTTGGGCACTAGCGTCTTATCACTACATCTTTTCCATACGCATCGGATAGTTTTTCCTCACGCTTTCGATAGGCAAAGGGAAAAATAGTTCGCAACTGCTACATAACTTTCACTTTCCGTATTTGATACGTCATCAATCAAAAAATTACTGGGTAGAATCAATCCAACTTTTTCAGCAGCAAGCCTTGCTGTGTAAGCTGTCAAAATATGTAATGATTAGACGGCTTGAGTGTCAACGCGACTGTGAAAAAATACATTTCAATCCAGTATAGAGGAAAAACGAAATGACTTCCCACACAATCTGATAGTAATTTTGTAATTTACAACTTAAGCTACTTTCAGAACAAACCGCTTAAATAATGATGAATAGCAATAATGTAATGTTTTTAAATGAGTCTAAACGAACATATATATGTTACTAAATGAATAAAAGTTAGTTATCTGTGTTTTGTGTATGGGAAAAGGTTAAGAGAACACCAAAGTGACTTTACAACCTGCTTATTAGATGTTCTTGCGATCTGCTTATAAAATCTAATCTAATCATTATTTAGCTTTTCGAAAGCAATTTTACAATTTTACCTCAATACAAGTAAGATAGTTGAAGGAATTAGAGTTTCATATAGCATCAGAAATACGAGATGATGATGTATGCCACGAATAACCATTTAAGGAATTAAAATCACTCATACGTAATCTCTCGGTAGTTGAATGCAACAATTCTTCCCGTATTCATAGGCATACATCGTGAAACTTTTCATTCATATTTACAGTTTATACCTTATGGCGACAACTGTGTATAATGAATTGAAAAATATGTATAAATAAATTCAATAGTCGACGTAAGCATGAAATCCTCCATGAATTTATAAAGTGTGGCACTACGGCAATATGTCCGACATGTAAGCTTTATTCTCAGCAACATTTATCGTTTTATCGTTTCGCATATTGTAGTAAGTCGTTGGTCTGTTTCGAAACATGCAAAAAGAAAAAAGAAAAGTATCTTTCTTACTAAAACAGAAGATATGATTGTTTCATTACACAGTTTGCAACAACAAACTAATATATTAACAGTATATAGATGATACTGGCTTAATATAAGATTCTAAGTTGGGATCTTGCAGTTGATCGGTTTGCTGGCATTTATATGCTCCATTATTCTCCAGTTTAAGTTATTAGTAAAAAGAATGTTCAGCCGTGAGCGAATCTTGACATCTCACGTTCCAAGCCACTACTTATAAATATCAATGTTTCTGCTTATATTCAACATTGTAGGGAACAAATTTTCGCCGGCGTTCGCTCCCCGACGACCCAGAAGGGTTTTCCCGTGAAAGCCTTTTTTTCCGCGGCTCCACGCAGAACTGAGATCTAGCTACCGATTAACTTTCGGGATAATCTCGCACTTACCGTTCGATCACTTCCATATATGTATAAAAGGGAGTGATATCGTCGAGACGTTTATACGATTACGCAACATCGGTTTTAAATTTATTGAAATTTACAAGCTCAGCATTCACGTAATTAGTTGGATGTTATGCTTTTGATAAATAGTTCACATTAGCTCTTAGATGTTATTCTAAACTCTTATCCTTCCCTTGTATTTGATTCACATGATTATAATTGGACCGGCCTCTTATTTTGACCGAGCGTTTTTAGCTCTCCGGCTGCCTATAACAGCAAAAGGTAATAGAATTATACCTCCAAAATAACTCGAATATTCAAGAATATATAGGGAGCTATGTACGGAGCCCAATCGTTTACACCCATCACTTTTTCCATAAAAAAACGCGAAAGGAAAATAAAACTTCGATGCCCTAAAATATTGGTTGGGAGCGGCTAATTTCTTCGGCTTTTGTAAAGGTTTACTCGTGGCAGTTTTTATTGTTACATTTGTTGCAGAATATGAGTAACGAGCAAAAAAAAACTTGATTTGGCGACTTTTTCAAAACACAGGTGTTCTCGACTTAAGTTCTTCTTTAAGCGATTCCTCCCATTTTCATTTCGAAACTCCCTCTAAGAACTTTACCAAACTTGTAGCTTATAGTTTAATTTTTGCGAAACGAAGAATGTTCAGCGGTCAAATCCGGACGGAAGGACAAACATGCCTAGATGGATTCAATCCATACTCACTAGCAATATAAAGTTTGCTTTTGATTGATAAAATGAACATATCCCCCATCCTTCAGTGATGGGTATGAAAATGAAACGCCGTATCCCGATTGGGTACACATGACAGAAATAATGGAATTACATTAGCAAACATTCCACTGTTTGTTCTTTCCCTCTGATTATTTCCAATTAGGAAAGAATTCCGTCAAAGATTACTTGATACAAACTTATACTGCAACGAACGTTTACGTAGCGCGAACATATGTATGCTGTACTCCTAAGAGCCTGTACGCTACAGCATACATATATGCTGTATAATAAATATCTGTTATAATAATCTGTTCTATATCTATATCTATATAATCTATAATAATATATCTCTAATAATAAAAATGCTTAGTGACCTGCTCAAGAATACGGCACATATTTGTTATGTTTATTGAAATCTCCAAATTTATGATTAAACATCAGTACACGAAAAACTCACTAAATGCTGACAAAACTGAATTTTACTGTTGTTTGTCCGAAACACAGATTCAGTGAGACATCAGTAATTGCACTCAGAATAAGACTGACAACAAGAATGGAAGAACAGTCAGTCAGGGAGGTGGCAGTGCACCTATTGATGCGCTAACAAAGACATTGCAAGGCCCTAAGATACGCACTGCTTTGCATTTCCAATATATTTCTCAGATCTCCTTTTACTTAACTCGCTCAGTATTGTAAAGAAAACCTCTGAGGCCTGTTATAGACAATTGATAAGAGCAAGGAAAAAAGCCTTTGTTAACCTAATGAAAACACACATTTCAGACTGCAATTCAAACTAAAGTATCAGACAAATATTAAATTTAGAAACTTTCAATGAAAAATTATATATGCTATGATAGGAATTGGATAACTGATATCTCTCTACCATATCGTTATACGATATAAGCGAAGATAAACAATTTGCTTATGTCGGCATATATGTGTGCAACGTCTGTGCGTGGCCGCATGCTCGTATGCATTTCATATACATAAAGAAGAACAAACGCGCGATCGAGTTCGGGGACAAACGCAAGTGCCCTCGTAGGCTTGTGTGTGTGCATAGGCTTTATAGATTTTCCGTAATAAAACGAAAAACAAGCCTTTGAGTTCGTTGAGTAATTAATTATGATGCAAGAAGAAAGAGCTCGTTTAATACGCTTTCTTTCTTAAGTTATTGCTTACAATCAGTCTTTGTTAACGTTTATAATCTTTATTATTATTGCTAGTTCCTACATTAGCAAACGCCAGCTTGCATTAGTAACAAGTTGTAAAAGATGAGAAACGTACGTTAACACGTTACACAACAGATCAATCACAAGGATAAGAATGTCAGTCTTGGACAAATTTCAGAATAGCTTTCCATGTCATGTATCATCAGCATGTGCCGCCAACCTAGAGTGATAAACTCAAGCGATACCATCAATACCTAAACTGGTTGTTTTATCCAGCAAGTCACAAGAAGCAGCCGTGACTTATTCCTAGAAATGGAATCTTATAGCATAAGGATAATGCTGAACTTCATATATGTCTTAATGAATTTATCAAAAACTAATGCAACTTGGTCGGAATACGCCGTCTCAGGGTCTCTGCAAACTAGTTTCGGAAATGGTTGTTAAAAAAACACAAACTTATCAAATATAACACATACATACATACAAACATATGTCATTGAATTTTATAATATTTTTCAATAATAATAAATATATTTTTAATTTTAACCACTAAAGGGTTAACATTTTTAGGCAACTTATTCTTTCGTATATTTCTCTCTCTCTCTCTCTTTCTATGTACAATTCTAATAGACGTGAACAAAGTTAGGAAAGCGTCGAATCTCACTCTGATTAACTTTACAAATACCTTGAAAAATCTTCCTCATTCCCATTTTTCATCGATATTAGGTTTGGCGTCGACCGCCACAACTAGTATAGCAAATGAAAAGTTTGACAATCACGCAACACCAACAACTTGTGTTACCTAGAAAACTATGCATGCAAGAGTCTTGTAACCGCTTTGTAATCTATCAATATCGAATAAACGCAATCGTGTCTCCCATACATGTAACTTGACAACAATTTTAGAATTCAAAGTTTTATTATTCGATAGTAAGAGATATGCATTATCGACAACCTGTAAAGACCCTACACGTCAGTCAATTTCGATGGCTATAAACTGACTGGTTTCAGTTGCACACACATATTTTTGGCTCGCTTCATTGTTTTTTTTTTTTTTATTTCAATTTTATTAATTTGTCATTACCACTTAACTCGTACTCGTAACTTCGCACTTACTACGTAGCAACAAGGAAGCGGTATAAATTTTGTTCATCCAAAAAACAAGTAAAAATATACTACACCTTTTTTTGAAAAGTCGTTATATGAGAAGTGATCGATCTGAACCATTTACAATAACGTTCTCTCTTGCGCCAATAGGCGTCAGTTTACCAAATTTCATTAAAATATCTTAAAAATTTGCAGTTCGTTGGTTGAGCACAAGAAAACAAGATAGGCAGGCGGACAGACAAGATTAGACTGATTCAGAAAATGATGATGAATCGATCGGTATAAGAAAAATGGGGATCTACGGCAAGTGCGAACGGACTTAACATACCATTGTAATACAAGTGATGTAGGTGTGTTAGTAAAAAAATGAGAAAATATTTTCTGCATCTCTGTAAAGATTAACGTAACACCTGCCGCTCTTCTATATTTGCCACATTTTGAAATAAATCGTATTTAATTGCGCGGAAGATTGTCCAAACCATTCAAAAATTCTTGTAGAGAAACATATGATAGATAAAAACATGGAGTCGGAAGGAAGAAGGAAAAAATGTGTATTTGTAAATTTGAAGTTATTTTCTAATTATAAACTTTATTTTCTAATTCAATACAACTAAGTAAAATGAGAAATATACATCATATTTTCGGACATAAAAAAAAAACCGAAGAAAGAATAGTATTTGCCTTCGTGGTGGCTTTCTTCTTAAATCCCTCTTTAATTGCCTGAGTTTTCCTTCATTGTCTTATTTTGATTTATACCGCACCGTCTTCCATGAACGCTTTCCTTATGAAAACATTTGATGTGTAATACCCGAAACAAGAGACGCCAAAACAAAAAAACAATAACTTTTTAAATGCAATTAATTATCGCTTGAGCCCGCCTCTTAGTGTCAATGACACACCTATCGTAACAGAAATAAAAAAAAAAAAAAACGATAGCTTTCATCTTTACGTTTCATTCTCGGAAAGTATTTAATTAATACAAACTTTACTGTCTGCAAAACCATATCCGGAATATTGCACAACATAAACACGCTCATCAAAGCAAAGAACAGCAACAGTAAGCGGCAAAGTACGAAAAACAAAATACCAACAAGAACGCAAATTTAGCTTTAGGGCGAAATTTGGATACCCAGCACGTAAGGCAAATATACGAACATCTCGTCCTTACAGTCCCCGTATATATTTTATTATACACATTGACCGCCTCCTTTTTTTCCACTTTTAGCATTCCTTTGGTCGTTTTCACATTGATTCCGTTCATATCAAAAAGGACCAGAAGTGAACACAAATTTTAGAACGCTCACGTAAGGTTCAAGGGCTTAAAACAATGGGGGGACGGATCGATCGAATTGAACTGTGATTTCATGATAACATCATTGATGTTATCTTCGGCTTGTGCGAATGGAGTGAAAAACTTAATGTACTCGCCAACGATTGGCTGGTGAATATAAAAATTGATTTTCATAAGACCTCGACAATTTCGCCCTTATCAACAACAAGCTTCTATCGTTGTCTGTTTCATTTTCTTGTTGAGAACAAAAAAAAAAAATATCACCACTTAACGTTAAAGATTACTATGGTTGTTGTTACCATTGTCACGTCCAAATTGGTTGTTTTGTCTTTAAATTGCTATTGAAATCCGCTTATTTTGTGTCTACGATAACACCCAAAAAACGCCAAAACAAATTTCATAGAAACCTCAATAATAATAGAAATAATGAAAATATTCTTTTAATTTCCTCACTCCGCCATTCAATGATGAAAATATGGAAACGAAGACGAATGAATAAACTTTTCTGAATACACTTTTGATTTTGAATTTCTTTGAGGTTTTGGTTAAAACGAAAACTGCCACCAACAGATGACATACCAATGTACGGGGCGGCAGTTATGCACAATATTATGACGATGACTGTTAGTAGAACATACGTTTACATTCTTATTTATATTATTTGTTGCTTTCCTATACACTTTGTCTTGGCGCTTTTTATGTTGCTGGTCTTTATTGTCAACGACACAAAAGGAAGTTGTGCGTTAGCGACGGCTGTTGTTAAAACTTAAAACGCTTCCGCTAATCCCTGCTCAGAAAGCAAAAAAAAAAAAAAAAAAAAAACATAAAAATAAAAGAAAAAAAGAAAAAAAAAAGAAACAACAAAAAACACAATATACAAAAAAACAGAGAAGCCTTCTGCTCTGTGCTCGAATGACGGGGTAATGGTCGTTTATTGTTGACGTTTATTGTTTCCTGTTGTGCAAAGAAAATTGAATGTTCACCATGCTTATTATTATTGTTATTGTGTTGGCAAAAAGATTTACATACCCAACATTTACCGAACTGTGGCTTCTCTTTAGGTGTAGGTGTTAAAGTTCTTAATGTGATTTTCGCAATTTAATACAGCAATGGAGTTAAATCAAATAGAATTTTGACTTTCACTTCAATTTTCCTAATAAAATAAAATTAACGTTCACTAGTTTGCCCGTAACTCGTAGAATTTCCTCTCCTCTAAAATCAATCAAATTTAGATATATATGAACAAATAAATTGAAATTTGAAAAATTCGGTGCTCGAAATTTTACACTAAGCTCTAAATGAAAAATGATAAAGTGCTGAAGGACTTAAATATTTTTTAAATATTATTGGAGACTGCTCAGCACCCAATAAGTTCGCGGTAGCGCTAACAAAAGAAAAACTTTTAGGAAAAATTCAATTTTCTTCGTGAACATTGTCTTCTTCAATGGTACTATTGTCCGTTCAACGCTTCTCTAACATTTATATGCCTTTCTTATATAGAACGATCTGTCCAACGCTTCAAAGCACGTTTCATTTTCGGCGATCACTACCTTATTTTGTCTAGACAATTCCATGCCGCTTTAAATCATTCGAACAGAGCTCTCTCATGGCGGAATGCCCATGCAAATAGTGAATGGGCCGCCTTCTGCTATATTTAAGATGTCAGTTATCTCACGCAAGCTTGTACTTTGATCTGCCAAAACAATTTCGCGCATTTTCTTGTTCTATGTTCGAAGGCGACCGCTGAATTCGGGCGAACACAGCGTTGGACATCATTAGTATCTCTACTACTCTTTTATTTATTTTTTCGACAGACAAGACTCGCCGTAACATTGTGAACGATTGTGAACGTGTGTGTTCTCACTAAAAAGCAAAGAAACGAAATTGAAATTTTTCGATTGTTTTGAAAATTCGAATAGCATCGTCACCAAAACAACTGTAACTTGCAAACTGGCGGAGGGACTGTCACGAAGTTTTGACACATTTCGCTTGAACATTCGTACTTTCTATAAAAATCGTATGGATCCGTCGACATTGACAATATCCATGTGTCACGCTAGCATGCATGCATTCTTGGCTTATGTGTTATAAAGAGAAATCCGTAAGACGGATACAAGGTCAAATAAATTTGATTATGGCTTGAATGCGTAAGTATAGGTGTAGAGTCTTCGATCTGCTTTCAAAAGTGTCACACATAGTCGTCAAATAAATAAACTCCAAGAATTGCTTATAAAACTTAGTTTAAGTTGCACGAAATGAGAGAAAGGGAGAGGAAAAGTCGCCGTAAAAATTTGAAATTGTTTTATAAATTTTTTTTATTTTTGTTTCTCTTTACCTCCAATTTTCTTCTCTTCTCCTTTGGATTATTTAAGAACATTTTGCATTACAATACGTTGGTATTTTATCTATGGTAGACATTGTAATCCATTACAATAGGCATTAATGGCTTCGAGGTTACATAAGCGTCAATAAATAATTAAATAATTAATTGACTTATTATGTGCTTGCATTAGTTTTGATAGCTTTTTCATTTGGCAAAGGGATTTATTGAGAAAGACTGGTGCAGCATACATTGATTAAAATATTTTCCATCATTTTCTATAACATTTTACCATATTTCTAGCAACATGGCGTTATCGTGTCGACAGAGCTTATATTGGTTTGGCCGGGATGTAATCATCGACCCATTTTCGCACTTCTTCAACTTTGTGGACCTGCGTGCTAGCGAAGCCATGTTGTATCGGTCTGAATAAGTGGTAGTTGGACGGAGCCAGGAGAAGAAGTGTATCCGTGAACAGCACTTGCAACAAGTGGCCAAAATGACATTTTCAGGCAATCTGCGAGGTAACCATTTTTTTCTTCTTTTGGATCGTTCCCATCGCATGTAAATGTCTAGAAAGATTTAATTCATCAATTGCTAAGCTGTTCGAAAGTTCTTTGAGAGCTTGAGATGGGTTTTGCGTCCAAAAAGTCTTACAATACATTGTCTTCCAACTTTCTTTGTCCTCCAGGCCGTTCTTTGTCACCACTTTTAAATCGTTGAAGGCAAATCTAGCAATTGCGAACAACACATCCACGAAGCTTGTGAACGTTTTTCGTGGGCTTCAGCAGGAGGTTTTTTCAACTTACACAAAAAAAGTAATCAAACTCGAAAATGGAATTTTGCGCACTCCGTGATTAGCGTCGTCGTACGTTGTATAAATCAATTATATTAAGTTGAAAATTATTATTTCAGGTAGAGAAAGGCCTACATTATCGATTTTAGTCGTTGTGTACGCTGGTATTTCCCATTTCTTTCATCATTTTTACCTGTTCAAGTCGCCTATCAAAATTAACGCAAACAGCTAACAATAACGCTATGAATTTCTTGGAGAGTAGATGTAATATACAGAAAATGAATGGATGCGCAATCTTGGCCCGCTTTACCACTTACCGAATGATTAGTTCGTCTCTAACGAAAGTGAAAATTGCAGAAGAATTGTACCTCGTTGCTTATGCAATTTCGGCCACATCGAAACCGCCTTTGCTCTAGGTTTTTAGTTATTGCTTTAGCTTTAGCTTTTTACTATGTTGTCTGTAAATCTATTCGTGACTTTCTATAATTAAGTACCATTGTTCAGTTTAATATATTTTTTCATTCGTTTAAATCGTTTTTTATCAATAATAGGAAACTTTGTCTTACCCTATTAATTGTAGGAGAAGTCTACAATTCTGAGATTCAGCTTCGTATTCCAGCAATTAAACCGTTTTGGTTGAAGTTTAACTCCAAAGAGAAATAAGGCGCCTCTCAGTAGGAGAGTGATACGGTTATAAGACAAAAATTAAAACAAAAGACAAATTTTTTTTAGTTTTATTTATACCCGCCACTGTCAGACTGGGCGTATACTCACTTTGTTCTTTTCTAAAATATATGTAACATCCAGAAGGAAGCTTCAGAGACCCTATAAAGTACATATATTCTTAATCAGCATGAAATTCTGAATTGATTTAGCCATGTCTGTCCGTCTTTGTGTCTGTGTGGTATTTTGTAATTTTGTGGGTTTTTGCTCGTTTCTCAGAAATTATAAAAGTTGGAACGATGAAATTCTACACATTTGCACAGACAGTTGATTACAATTTTTTCGTTTCACCTTTTTGAAGCTTTATGCTTTTTGAAGATATACTAACTATTTAAAAATGGGGTAATCCTAAAATGAATACCGTAGAGACCGTGATTAATTTTTTCCTAATAAAAGCAGCGACATGAGTATCACTTAAAAGAACTTGAAGAGTAGAATGCGAAAAGCACAGTGATGGGTATGCGAGATTCGGCCCACGCCGAATATAATTTTCTTGCTTGTTTTAAAGTATATTCGATACAATTAAGCCCAAATGGTCATCACAGTACGTCGTACAGGCACCCTTGAGGAAAACTGGCCTAATTTCAGCAACAGCAATGTTGATCATTTATTGTGAATTGAATCTGATTGATTGCTGCAGACCAAGGCCTTGAAATCACATCACGTGAAGAAATTTCAAAGGCGTTACATCACAACTTCCACTCGATATTGAAATTTATTGAAATTATTGCATCACCAAATTTATTACTAATCGTCTGTTTGACGTGCTGCAAGGGACGTAACTAGGGAACCTTAATGAAACCAGATGTTGTTTAGATCAAGATCTTCCATTTCAGACCAGAAATACTCGTTAACCTTAATTTATAACGCTCTCAGTTCACGATAACGAAATTTCCATTCGAATTATGAAAGAAATAGTGAGCACTGAATCTTATAGCTTTTGCCGGAATATAAAGTTGTGAGGCGAATCACTCCGAGAGGAACGACTTCCACCGCCGACAAATTGATGTCTTTAGGAAAATTCGCGACTATTTGCAGTTTGTTTCAAACTAAATTCACCCAATGCACTACATTCACGTAGTCCACATAGTCCAACACATGGGTCAACAAATTTTTCTTCGAAATTCGACAAATCGAGCCCATAAATCCCATCAAGCGTGAAAAACACTTACCGGAAGGGCAACGTTATTATTCATAGTTTAGGTATTTCGTTGTTTTACTACCAACATTTTATCTCTAATATAATGAATAGGGAGTACAGCAAAAATGATTATGACAGCCGGGAGATGGCATAAGTGTACGAAAAATTGCAACATAATAACGGTTCCAATGTAGTAAAAGACTACATCTACCTTTATATCGTAAGATTGCAAGCCTTACTGAACATAATTTTTAAAAGGTCACAATTTCTAGAAGAAATCATGCCACCTTTACTGAAAAAATCGTTTACTACGAAATCATTCTATTCTATTATTATTATTATTATTATCATTATTATAAAAATTTAGCGAGAGTCTTAAAGCACTAGCATTGCTTTCGGCTTTATTTTTATTAATATTATTATTATTATTATTATTATTATTAGTATTATTATTAAAAACTCTACCGCACTTGAGATTTCAACCCACGACCATTGCATTGCTAGTCGAGAGTCTTGCCTATTCGGCCACTCAGGCGGATTTTATTCTAATTTGTACTTTTCCAAGTAAATTATTGTTATGCTCCACATGGCTCGTGATACACGGATGTACTGAGTTTGTGAAGACATATGTAACACGCCGAAGGACGTGAGATAGACAAATCTTTTATTACAGCAAGCAATTCAGAATCATTTTCTGAATGGATGTAAGCTTGTCTGTCAGTCTTGTATTTTAATAATTCTTGGTCAGCCTATAAAGCGCAATTATTGAGACACCTTGATGAAATTTGATACACCAAGCGATTTGGACGCAAGGACGAACACCATTGAAATTGGTTCGGATTGAGTGACTTAGCAAGCAATTCAGAATCATTTTCTGAATGGGTTTAAGCTTGTCTGTCAGTCTTGTTTTTTAATAATTTTTGGTCAGCCTATAAAGCGCAATTATTGAGACACTTTGATGAAATTTGATACACCAAGCAATTTGGACGCAAGGACGAACGCCATTGAAATTGGTTCGGATTGAGTGACTTTCTCAGCCACTTTACTTTGAAAACTTGTTATACTAATAACTGCGTTAAGCGCAATAGTGTAGGGTATTTGCATTGTCTATAGTGTTTTTACTTATTAATTTTGTTATTTTTGGATATCTTTGCAAAATATACGATTACTTCTCCCTTCATTTATATTTTAGGAATTTCGTAATTCCCTAATTAATTAAAGGAATTTTCCACAAATCGTTCAGCCACAGCTGCTGGCTGTCGCATATTGGGCATTATATGTTAGCTAGCTATACGAAAACAAAAATAAAATCCACAATGCGCAATAAGAATAGCAGGAAAGAACTGAGAGTAATGTTGAAACCGGAAACCGGTAAAATATTTTAAACTAACGCAATACTTGTAATGACTTTTATATGTACGTATGTATGTATGTATGTATGTATGTATGTATGCATGTATGTATGCATGATTTGATATTGAGATGACAATGATTTATATTTCAATCATGCCAGTATGCTTACATGGAATATATAAAAACTCTTGACTTGCACTAGGTACATAAATTAATAATAATACATTATTGATGTTGATGTCTTTACTTAGTTCAAAAAAAAAAAAAGAAAAATAAAAAAGAAAAAAAAAACAGGAAAACATATACAAATTATTTTCACATGCCATGATTGATGTGCAGGGTCAATAGTTAGTTATACGGCTACCAAGCACAGATATACATATCATACTTCAATGTATATATGAAAAATCGATTTAACATATTTTATTTATTTATTTGAATTTAATATCAATTTTGTTTATTTATTGATATGAAATGATTCGCATTCATTCATCTGCATCCATTACATTGCCTTGGGATGTAATAAACCTCAACTGCTCGCAAGTATTGCGTTTACTTTAGCTAAATTCAATTTACTTTTTATGCCCAACAAATAGGCAGCAAAAAAAAAAAGAAACCAATCATTTTCGGCTTTAAGCGAGATTGTTTTATAACAATAACAAATATTTGTTGAAACAAAAAGAAAATTACAAATAATTTCGATTATCATCATGTACCCTAAGTTTTCGGACAAGTAATACAAGTAAGACAATGGTTTGTAAGAGAGCGAAGACCATCGCATTTTATTAAGCAATCCAAGAAAATATCACCAAAATGCAAGACCGCGCACATGAGCAATTGCACAAAAGACAGAACAAAATGGATATGCTCTGCTTCTAGATCTTTGCTCCGAAATGAATTGTCTTTACACAAAAAACAATGCATTCATTTAGTTTCATATAATCGACTTTGACTTTCCGGTAGTAAAGAGTTTTCTACCTACGATTTGCAAATCATGCTCAACTTCTAACTTAAATGTATATTTTTCAAGTCTTAGTTTCCTAGCTCAATATTTGTGACCCTTTTGGTTATTATCAATGGGATTAGAAACATAATAATTCTCCAATACTCCAATAGGCGATATTTGAACTCTTACAGGTGCAACATACTGCTCTCAGGTATGTGTAATGTCGACAAGTTGAAAATGTTCTTATACTAACAACTATGTCGAGAACGAGTAGGATTATCACTCTCTAAAAATGCATCACGAAATCAGATCTTACGATAAACAAATCTTCTAAGCAATAAGCCCCCGTAAACCCCCGGAACTAACATCGTTCAATAAGTACGTAAGATGGCATACAAACGTAAGATGACTATTGACTATGCAAATCACATGGTTCGACATATATATATCATTCGCTATACCCGAAATTTAGATTTTTCCATTACTTCGCAAATTAGAAAAGTAAAGTCACTAAAGCACCTTTCAATCTGTGAACAAATGGTCGGAATATCATGAAATTTTGTCACAGTCACAGTGAACGCTCGTACAGCGTAAGGCGTATCTTTATTTTATGCAGAAAATTTTGGAATATATATAAAAATTCGAAATTTTGAAATAAACGATAATTTAAGTTAATTTAAGCCACACAAAGGCTGCCGTGTTTACCTTTGGCTACTATGAAGGAAAATATGACATTTTTATCCTTTCATTTTCTGATAATGGAGATAATAAACAAATGAACAATAAGTGAACAACCAACGATTTTACCTAAACTCCACACATTCTAACTCTTTTCATCAACTCTGAAAGCATGATTTTCTAAAGCACATAGCAGTTGTATTATAAACTCTACAATGGTAAAAGTTTATTATATATATTAATAACATTGTGCATTAAGTATAACGTTGTTATACGGTCTCCTTTAAATTTTTGCGATAAGTTTAAAAGGGCATTTTTAAGACTTCTATGGATGTATTTGAAATTCCCATAAGCTAAGATTAAATTATGAATATTTTATTAGGAAATTCACCCTTTAATTAGTTAGTTAGCTAATAATAATTGAAAAAAAAAAAAATTCTTTCAAGGCAAAAATTTATACCAAAATAGCTTTTTTCTCATTCGTGTACATAATTTAATTTTATAAATTTTTAAAGAGAATTATTTGAGAATAGCGACTAACAAACCGTTGATCACTCATCAGTGTTTTCATTGCGTTTCAATGAAAATGGTCGTGAAAAGACAATTTCTTTAGAGAGAGCGACAGAGAAAGAGAATGAACATGAGAGCATAGCCTTTAAACTTTCTCGTCGTCCAACATTCCTAAGACAATAAATTGGTTTCTTACAGTGGTTAATAGATGTCAACAACACTAAAAGGAAAAGGCGGAAAATAGATGCTGTGAGGACGTTTCGTCCCTTTCCCTTTGGCTGGGGCAGCTCAGCGGCCCAGGGAAGGAAAGCAAACACAAGAAAATTTATATTTGCAAGCACTTGGTTCTTCTTTTATTAATTCATTTGATTTGATTCTTTTTCTTCATAATGAGGTTAATCTTAAAGCAACTTCACTTCATTATTTCAGTTCAATGAAATAGTTCACCGTTTAATTTTTCCTCACTACTACTGAAGGTTTCTTATTATGAAATCTTAACTTTGTCGTTGCTGATCGTTTACTCTCAATCACTAGTTAATCATATTTCTCGATGTTACAAATGGAATAACAAAATAACTTCTATACTCTGGTGTAGAAGATATAAAAACAAAAAAAAAGTGGTGAAAATGTGATGCGATTGCCGCAACGTTTACAACACAACCGACTGGCTCGAGAGCCAAACTTCGACCTCTTGCCGGCTCGAGAGCCCAGCATTGACTGCCTAAAACTAACTTTCTCTAACCTACTCGTAACCTATACTTATTCTATCTTATGCTATCCCTAATCTATTCCTAAACTATTTCTTATTCTATTCCTAATCTATTCCTAAGCTATTACTTATTCTATCTTAAGCTTTTCTTATTTTAGCATTCCCCCTCCCCAGAGACGGAGAATCCGTGAGGCCAAAACGACGAGGGTGCGACTTTGGGTCCTCACAGTACATAATTACATTAAACATTAATTATATGCTGACAAATTTAAATAGTGAAACGTTCCGTTTCAGATCCGATTTTCGAGAATGCAGCCTAAGAAGCTAATATATTCAACTTGGGCTAAGTTTTGCGTAGCTATTGCGACCTGAACTTATCTTGAGTAGTTTACGCTTATAAAGCAGGCTATTGATAGTGCAAAGGTTCCTGCCCAACAACTGATCACTTTTGGTTAGACAGTAAGTGCCAGCGCAATATAGTGTAGTGGAGTATGTATGCACTTGCAAAAGTAAAATTTCACATAAATTTTCATTGAATTTGAATCATTTTTAATGTTGCAATTAAATCTGCATCCAATTTCCAAATCACAGAAATTTTGCAAATCGTGTGAGCTAAAGAAGAAGCTAACCGCGAGACTATGTAGAACTACCATTTTTTGAAATTTACCCAAAATTACGAAAAAAATCTTCAATTATAGTCAATTCTTTTTTCTTAATTTGTGCTAATGCTAATGATGGCACCATTGCAACTTTTCACTTCAACTCTTTGCTTAGCATTGCTGTACTGGTTCTACTGGTCGTATTTAGTGGAACTTGGATGGCAAACGTAATAGAGTTATGTTGAAATGTCAGTCTTAGCAGACGAAATCACTTTCCATTAGTTAGAATAGTCGTGAATATCGTCGGCATTACAGCGTAACAACAGCAGGATTTCGCTCGTCAGATGGATAGACTTGCAACGATGGTAAATAGCATAAGTTTAAGTGTATGTCCTAACAATATTAATAATATCTGTAAAATTTAAAATCGCATAATCAATTTATTCAGTTTTTTTTTTTTTTTTGCTATGTCTCTCTTTGCCTATTTTAACCATCATTATCGTCAATTAACAGTGAAAATGCGTAGTTAACAATTTTAATGATGTCATCAGCGTCCATTCTTTGCAGAAGTTACTTTACTGTGAGATCAACGCACAGAGGCTGTTTCTCTTAGTGACGCCTAGCATTTTACATATTGTTTGGTCTGCGTCAGCTTCGTTTAGCGTGTATTGTTAGGTTAGCTTCTTATCATCAACTTGCTGTAAAAGTCCACTGCGATCACTTATATTAGGAGAGCGCGTTGTATAAAACTATTCACTGATAGTCATTGAATAGTTTTTTGCTAATTTTTGAATACTCCTTTGCGAAAACGGCCCGAACGGAGGCGATAAGTTAAATCTGTACCGTCACCACCACTATTAAAATCTAGCTAAATTGGTTTTGAACGAATTAGGAACGTAGATGCCGCGTTACAGAAAAGGTTCTCGTAATGGATGCTTTTAGAATCGCCTAACTATGACAATACAAACACCATTAATTTAGTTAATATTCTAACGCATATTCGAAAAGTCGCAGTCTATAGATAATTAAAAACGAAAACCATTTTTACATATGTTACATATGTATGTAGTCGAAAGTTATTACCTTTTGAATATGAGACAAAATTTCGCTATATTTTATATTATTATGTCAGTCAAGGCGATAACACATCACAAGTTTGTGGGGGCTCTTGGTTAAGACGCTTTATTAAAATCATTGGCACATAAATGGTTTGCCAATCAAAGTTCGCAACATTTCGCTCGGTCGTTAACGAAATACATGAAATTCTCATCACACTTCTATCGAACTAAAGAGTGACAAAGAAAAAAGCACTTCTGAGCTCTTTGCATAAGACTGAATACTTTGGGTGTATTACAGATCAACTCTAAAAAATGTAAAGGATCGAAATGGCGCCGGCGAACCGTTGATGAAAAACAAAACGAAATGAAGACATCACTAAACGGATCGATAGTAGTCGATAATAAGTGGCTCACCTATGACGGCAATGGGCGAAAAGTTCCGTGTGCGGTCTAAGAAGGATAAAGCTGTACGAGCAATGGCACTTGGGTTCGGAAGGAAGCAGGCTACCATAATTTACTTTGGCATGTATGGAAACAAATAAAAATCACTATAAAGCTTTCCTTAAAATACCAAGAAACGTTAAATCAGCTTCAATGAAACAAAGTAGACCGTCCGAAATAAGGGGAAAACAACGTCATCAAGCAGGAAAATGAAGGAAAACATTTTTCGAGCTTGAGAACGAACAAAAATACTTTCTTGCGCAAAGTAGTTTTTTCAAACTTAACAGGCTTTGAAATATCGGTATCAAGGCAAGGAGCACGGATTCATATTTTTATTTATTTCGCAAAAGCAGAGGCAATGAAATGGTCTACCTTCAGGTAAATAACTCAAATGTGTTCTCTTATGTTAACCTCAAAATGTGAATCGATTTTTCTTTTCTTCTTTTTTTGCAGTTTAGATTTTTCGTTTAAAGAATTTCCATTCGCGGAGTGAACAAAAGCAAGGATAAACTCTTTCTTCAATGGTAGTGTTATTCCCAGTCTGAAAGTATTTGCAAGGGGGCAAAATTTTTTAATTGCCAGATTGACATTAAACATGATGAAGTGCGCGAGCCAAGTGTTATGAAATCTAAAATTGCAAAAACTTAGAGAGGATAAATTTAATCAAACGCTCCAATTACAAAAATAAAAGCTTCTGGTAATGAAAGGAGACTTGGGGAATTTGCTAGACCTGTATTTGATAGAGGAAAACTAATTAATTTGATTAACTGCCTAGGAGCTAAAAATTATCTAAGGCGTTAGTCGCCCAATCACAGTCGTTTCTTTCTCCTATGCTTGAAAGGTTTCAACGACAATCCAAAAATATGTCAGCATTGCTTCTCGTGCCAATATGTTATTCGCAGATTCGAAAAAACGCTTGTTTTTAAGAAAGTATCTGAACTTGCTTTTGCGTGCTCCAAAATACATAATTTTTTCTTTTTTTAATTATTTTTAAATGCAAACTTAACTTTAACGATGACAAAGAACAATAGCGCGAGCAAAAAATCTTCCTCAAATTATCTGCGCTAGTTAGTCAGTTAACGTTAATTTTGCCTTCGATATTACGACGAACTGTTTGTGATTTTTGTGCTCTTGCCATAAGTCCTTATTGCCATAAAGTGAAGTGCTTCTCCCGCTATT
This sequence comes from Glossina austeni, assembly GCA_000688735.1. Taxonomy (NCBI): domain Eukaryota; kingdom Metazoa; phylum Arthropoda; class Insecta; order Diptera; family Glossinidae; genus Glossina; species Glossina austeni. The sequence continues at coordinate 1,359,622 of KK502400.1, forward strand.
GGGACTACCGGTCGATTACTTCCTGTAATTCGCTGGAAGCCAATTTTTATTACACATTTTAATAGCTACTGACGCCTTCAAAGTAATCTTTTTCTTATAATTTCGTTTTTAATTCGCGATATTTGCTTTTTCTTTAAGTTTACTAAAATTGATCTTGAGTCGCTTGATTCGCTCTCTAAGCAGATGCAGATGCATTGCATTGGTAGTTAAATTTTATTTTTAACACAAACGAACATTTATGTATAAACTCTTTTTTTTCCAAAGTTTAAATCTAAATAAACGAAACTGTAATCAACTTGAGAAACTCTAACAGTAATTCCGATTCTGGAGACATGGGCGTGAGGAAACACAAACGCACAGGTTCGTAAAAGGCAGCTTTTAAAATAGCGTAGTTTTCGCGGAGACTGTAAACAAATGTTCAGATATGCCTGTACGAACATCCGGATAGACGAATGAAAAGAAAAATACCTGCGAAAAAAGGGAATTGCAAAGGAAAATGGCTGACCGATTGTCTGAATAATCCTAAATCCTAAAGCGTCGGTAATTTAAAAAGCCCTGCATTGCTTGCAGCCAGAAAAACTTTGAATCTAAAAACAAAAAAAAAATCGCTTAATCTTGATGTCTACGTTTAGTAGTGAAATATATAGGGGATTTTAGAGATATATTAATATATGTCCAGTATGTGATTTGCTAAGGTTTGAATGAAAAAATTCAGTTCAGTAACGATAAATGAAGTCCTTTGTTAGAGAATGTTATCTTCTTAAAGATATTGTAAAAAGTCTAAAAGAAAAGGATGAAAACGGTTGGCGCTGCGTTGCGTTCCGTTTCAAATAATTACGTTTCTAGGAAAACGTGCTTTGAAATATGTTATGAACACGAAATTTTCCTTAGTAGCATCAAAAGGCCTCACCATACATAGGTATACCTCTTCGTTCTCTTTATTTTTTACTTGAAAGTATTATTTTTTTTTTACCACATCCGCCAAAGACAAAACCGTGTCCAGACAAAAACACAAGAAGACCAAATTCATGAAGTGACATCAAAAGCCTCATCGCGGGCTTTTAATATCATTACTTTTTTAGCTTATTTTACGCAACGCAACCAAAAACATATGTGCCTCGTATTATATAAATTTCGATAATAATAGAAATGCTATATGACCGACTTAAGGGAAGAGGGAATTATAAATATTTCAACATTTTTTCTTTCTGTTAGTTTATTAAATATTTTAAACCTTCTGCAATATGGACGAAACCTTGTTTATCAAAAAAATTTGGAATCTTTGGAATCTCGAGGAAGAAGAGACTGCTTGGATCAAATGAATCTAACTAATCCCATACACTAACAAATATCATGACAAAGTATTTGTGTTCGTTTACCATCTTAAGCTTACGCTAAGAGCAATTCAATGTTTTGCACTTCCTCTCATGGGCTTGGCTATAGCATTATTTATTTTTGTCACTTGACAGTACGTAACTTCAAATTCTATCTTGGAAAGATGCAGTAAAGCTGACGAGCCTCGTATCAAATCTTCAGGGAAAGAAAATTAGGAAAAATATTTGAACAGGGATTTTGGATTTACCCACCAATAGTAAAAATTAATAAAAAAAAAAAAGATGGTAATGAAAAATCAATTTCGTCCAACTTCCTTCACCACGTAGATTTCAAGGTAAATGATTTTTTCCTATTCTTCGTTTTTGTTAGGTGTAAATTTTGCCCAGCAAAGCGCGTAGGCCGCAAAGTTTTTTTTATAAAAAGAAGCGACACAAGAAAATCGTCTTTTTTTAATATTTTTTAAAGCAAATTTTTTTTTCTATATTCAAAGTTTTGAAAAAAAGAAGCGCTTCTTTCCAAGCTATTACGTTGGTCTTCCCCTTTAAACAACATAAAATCTGCCATTCATCGAATTTTATATATATTTGTTTTAAAGACTTCAATAAACATTTGTAGCCATGACAAACAGACCTTACGAATTTAATACACACCTATCGGCCGTTTGGGGGCATAAAAAAGCTTATTTTTATTGAATCTGAGACTTGTACTAAACGTCCTTCGAATATAATCAGTCCTTTGTTATTTTATATAATTGTTTTCATTTTATTGCTTTTTAAATGAAATAAGTAACATTTTCTGAATATATCACATTTCATAAACTACATGCTAATTATTAACACATTTATGCACATTTATGTGCGCATTCATAAATTGACAATGACTCGCTTCTTTTTTTTTTTCAAATAATACACACAAAGCTAATAAAACAAAAAAAAAAAAGAACTGTTCACATAACACCTACTATTGAAATAATTAAATTGAGTAAAATTAACATTGAACGACCACGCGTGTGCATGTATTGGTTAAGCGGATGTTAAATGATGTAAAAAAAACAACAACAATAACGACAGCGCGTAAAAATATAAAAAATATGATATAAACATTTAATCGAATGGAATGTAATCAAAGAGTGAAAAAAAGGGACAGAAAACAATAGCATACAGCGCGTATACGTGGCAACAACATATTGCCTGTATAGTGCATTTACAATAAATGCCAACACAGAGATAAATACCGAACATGATTGCGAACAAGGCGCAGTTACGTATGTATGCGCGAATATATCTTTCATGGCCCTGGTAGGAGCAAGACAGGTAGCGACAGAAGGAGAAAAAAGTGCAGTAAATGCGTTGCGTCACATCTTAGCTCAAGTCTACTTAGTTGTGCCATAGAAATGTAATCCTTTAGGAAAACCCATTCAAAGGAATGTAAATAAATTTGACTTTCTTCTCTTGTTTTGTAATTTTCCATTAAATTAATTCCAAGGATAACTTAAGCAATATGTCGACGCTTAGAAAAGTCAACAATCTATCTAGGCAACAGGGAAGTCCAAGGGAGCATAATGGATGGGAAATCGCACCAAAAAGCCACAATAATAAGCTGGTTTAGCAATTCGCGCAAGAAGAGTCGGATTGCACTTGGAACCAAAACGCAGGACAACGGCAAGAGAAACAATATATTAAATCTTCCGGTACAGCACATAAGCTGCTGGAAGTAAGAAGGAATAACGTAGACTTAGTCCTATGCGAATGCCAGGACAGACCCCAAGGGTTTGGCATAACGCCAGCTGGTACGCCGAACCAAAGAAGGGAAAGGGATTCGTAAGAATCCTGGACTGCTACCCGCATGGGCGAGTACAATAAATCTTTTAGGTCGTCATATGGATTAATAATAATAATAATAATAATAATAATAATAATAATAATGGGGGCTTGTCCCAAAAAGAAGATTTTTAATTATTTATATATTAATACTGCGCGATGTCTCTTTTCTTGGTTCAGCTACTTCTCCTACTAAATGGTTGACTGAATGAAAATCAATTTCCATCTCATTTTTTGATTGTTTCTATAAAATATAAAATAGGTATAAGTCTTAGGAGCACTATACTGCATTCAATGAGAGGCTCTTGGTACCGTTGTCAGTTTTATAAATTAGAAAATTTCATTAGGAACTCCTTCTAGCTGGTTGTTGAACCATAGAAAAAAGCAACCGTTCCGTCTAACTAATGTTAAGATGCAAAAATATTCGTTAGTTGGTATCATTTTCGTAGCGTTCAAGCGAAGTAGTTATTTCGCCATTAAGCCAACAGACTGAGACCACAGGTCGATCGCAGCTAAGAGGCTTCGCCCATTTTATTCTTTTTTTTTTTTTTAAATATCGTAATATTTGGTTTGTCTTCTAAATGTTTTCATTTTAATCAAGAAACAGCGTGAGCCTTAACTTATGTAAATTTTTTATTATAATTTCCTAGAATACGCGGCCAAACGACTTATGAAAAGATTTGAATCGGTATATACAGCCGAACCTTTCGTTGCGATAAAGCACCAGAAGAAACCATTGCTGCGACTTGATGGAAATCTTTTCACGCTTCTCCTAGAAAGCTGGTTCAGCTAATAAGCAAAGCGTTATGTACAACTAGTAAGTAAGTTCAGTTCTCGCACCAAATGCCCCTATGTCCGCAAAAGCTGATCACGTAGTACAACTTAGCAACTTAGACATGCTTTAAGCTCTTCCGAACAATGCAATGACTTTTCAAGGATCAAAACATGCACGTTACGGAACGTTAAGTATCTTTAAACAAAATTATGCACGAGCTTCGTTCGTTACCCCATGCGAATCAATAATTTCTAGGCAAAAACAAACTAAATGATGCGGTGTATATATGTATTGCGGTACAAGGCAGCCCTGATAACTGAATTCCAAAAAGAATGCAAACATTTCTACAAATTGCATTTGGTTAACATATACATGTGCGAATGTTTAGAAAAAGTTACGTTAGCTAAGAAAAAGGAACATCTGCGCTACAATTGCCATCCACATGTATGCGAATGGTCAGCGTTACTCCGAAGAAACTGAGATCTTAGCCAAATACTTGTTAACTAAAACTTTTCATATTTTTCGCCGTTTTGCTAAATGTTTTTGCACAGTTCCGTAAACCAAATCATTCTTAGGGAAATTGAAAATTTTATTTTTAAAACGAATTAAGCTTCAAAGTAATTTGAGGTACTTTTTATCCATTTTTTTTTGTTTTTGTAACAGAAACGAATTCTCTCTGCCTTCTAAGGGCATGCATTGTTTCTTTCTGTCGTGTAATCGTGTAATCGAGCGTTTCAAGGATATTAATGAACCTCTTTGGGACGCAGTTGAAATCGCACTTCAACGAGATGAAATTGTAAATTGATTGTTCACTTCTTAGATTGAATCTCCATCCAATACACTAATACAAATACAAATGTATTCTTCGAATGTTACTAATTATTGCGAGCATTAACGATCTCTTCTAAAGCCAATGTCTCATGGACATATTTGAAGTGCTGACGATGGATTCGAGGAGTTTATTACTTTAATTACTTCCAAGTAGTGCTCGTTTTCAATGCATCCGTATCACCATCGTCCACCACGTGCCGTCATGCGTCAGAATTTTCACAATTTCCAGCAGAGGTTTTAAGTTTCCACATTTCAGTTCCTCTTCGGCAATATGAACGAAGCATTTAAATGTGAGTCGCATTCGTATATATATATATAGATGTTTTAGAGTTGTACTTAGCATACACATCTTGTGGATAGCTTTGGAAATTTAGTACGCTTGCTTATCGGTTAGTAACTATTTAAAAAAAATGTACTTTGCAAACAGTTTTTGTTTTAAATCTTTATCTTTATATCGCATTTAATATGTTCAACCATCTGTGCGTTTGTCTGTCTGTTTGTCTACCTCTTTAATGACTGTTATTAATTTTTTAAAATCATTGCTCATCGTTTAACAAAGTTGCATTCGTATGTATTTTCTCCATGTGTTGGTGTAATCAATTATGTAAACGTATACGTATAGAAAGTGCATTTTTTACAACGCCTGACCATTGCGTGAATCATGTTACATATATAAATAATATATATATATATATATATATATATATACGCATGTGTACACGTACGCCAAATATAAGTCAGGCTGACATATATAGATTAACTAAAGCCACAGCTTTAGGATAATTGTTGTCATTCATTTATTCACTCTTGACATATAAAATGTTTTGCTGACTCATACCAGTATTTATGCTGCTATCCTAATCTATCTAAGTGTAAACGCTTATCGTACTGCATTAAGCACTCTTCAGCAAACTCTTCAGCTTTTTAATTAAAACAGTTTTCAAAGCATGCCTTTTGTAATAAACAAAAATTAAGGGAAGACAATGAAAGAAATAAAAAAAAATTTAGTTTGAATATATTACTGCGAACGGTAAGGTGTATAGATAAAGAAAGTACTGTAATAACATCTTCGAAGTAGCAGAGCGTAGGTCTTTGAAATTTCCTTGTGAACCTGCCCGGATGGCTTAATTAGGCGAAACCCGGTATCTTGCATGTAAATTTTCCATGCCATACAACTTTTTCCTTAAAGCTTTCAAATATTAGTTTATTTTTTGCATTTGTACTTTTTATAGGAAAGCTAACCATAGCATAGAAGAAAGCATTCTCGCACGTACAGAAAGACGATGTAATACCACTCTAGTTCAAAATCTAGGCATATTAAGCTCACTAGCTCAGTTCGAAAGTCCGAAATTAGGGTATAATTCAGACGCCCTATAATTGAAACGGATACTAAAGTCATTTCAGATCGCACACCATGTTCGATAGAATTATTAAAATCAAATTTATCTCAAGTTCTCTTAATTACTGCAATTAATTCGAAGAATTAAGTAGGCTCTCTGTCAGATGGGGATTTTAACGAACATTTTCATAATTATTGAAGCAACATATTCTTATACTGAGCTCTTGATATATTTTTGATTCTTTTTACGCAATATGTGCTTTATTCATAAAATTATGTTAACGATGACGATTGCGATGCAAAAATTTCCGTACAATCAATTTACTTCTTTATGTACATATATACAATATTTGTTGATAAAATAGCCATTAACATGAAAATTATCTGCATTATATTATATGTTGTGTAATCGATTGCGAAATTAATTACATATACGTTGAAAAACTTCCAATTTATTTATTATTTAGTATCTGCGTATGTTCCGCCTTATAAATATCACGCATGCTAGTGAAGAAAGCGAAGCAAACATGAATTGTTTGTAAATAATTTATTGAAAAATCGCAACTGAATATACGTAATTATCTTGAGAAGATACGTAAGTACGTACTATAAATGAAAAAAAAATAAAATCTTCTTTGTAGTGGAATTAAATGAAATAAGTGAAGTTCTCTGTTAAAAAATACGAAAAAAGCTTTCATGTTTCGTTTGAAAACAAATTTATAGCATGTTTTTAAATTAATTGGAATTGGATTGCTGGTCCCTCGAGGATGATACGTTCACAACAAAAAACACTATTGTAGGCCACAGCCCCCGTTTAAATACTATAGACAATACTACAGTTATTCACATAACAACTTTTCGAAATAAGGCTTTTTATCGGAAGTGGTCATACAGGTGGTGCGATTCAAACCATTTTTAATGGCGTTCGGTCTTGGGCCGAAACAGGTCGAATTAGACTTTTAGGTTGAACACAAGAAAACAAGATGGACCTATGGACAGACGGACCGACAAGCTTAGTAAATCTGAATCGATCGATGTAGTAAAAAATAGATGTACCTCAACTCCTTATAGGGGTTGCAGACATCTGCACAAACTTAATGTACCCATGTCCACAAATAATATGCGATATAAAAATTCCAACGCAATCGAAATTTAGGGCATATTTAGGGATGGTTCACTCGTATTCGACTCCTGGCATATTACACAGATACTCCTAGATTTTTGACAAGTTATCCGTATGGAGAATAATCCGTTATAATCATTAGTACATAAGTTCAGATCGATTCACAGAGAAGAATAAATTTAGGTTTATATCAAACTTGTTTTTCTTTTCTCTTTTTTTTTTTTGGGTTGTTGAGTAAAGTTGGACTAAGCCAATAAATTTGTGACTTATATGTCCGAAGTGCAATACTTTACTGAACTTGTTTTCCAAATCAAGTGTAACTAGTTGTAGATTTTTGTTTTCATAATTCCTAACTGAGTGCTCGGACATATACATTTTATCTTATGCAAAGAAAGTACAGATTTTCAAAAAAAACCCAAAAAACTTCTTTAAAGATGTCGAAGAATTTTTCTCAAAATTGTTATGAAATCGCGTACAGGTAACATGTTTGAATTGAGCTTTATCTCAGGTTAGATGGCCAACATGATTATAAGTTGACATTAGCATAACCTCTTTATGGCTTACGTTCAAGTGTGTACACAAAAGTTTCCATTTGTATCTTTTCAACTGATGTCTAATCAGCATAAAACCCACCCAGCTCCTTTTTCAGTTCGAACACGACGATATCTTTCCAGGAAGTTGATATGATATGTGATATGACATAAATTTGAGCGTTCAAGTGGATGAAATTTACATTAATTTTCTCTTTTTGGCCATTTACTCATCGTAGCGTGGACCGTTCTCTTCAAAAAATCAGTTCATGCTATAAACATAAAATAAAAAAGCACTTTACCTCTTTAACCCTTTTTAACCTTTCCCCCACAGTTACTACAAATCTGTTTGTAAAAAAGAAAACAAACAATTTTTTTTTTTGCTTTGAAAACACGATGCACACCAAAATTTTAAACAGCTGACAAAAAAAAAAAAAAAAATGCCAGAACAAAATATTACAAAAATGTCTATTCTTTTGTTTCAATTGTTGTTGTAATAGTTGATGCTTTTGTCGCATGTAAACTGTTTTGCTTTTAAGGCAAAATTACACATTTTCTTGTTAAAGTGAATACTTTGCGAACATTTTCGACAAGCTTGACAAAAGCTAACGATGCAACGCAAAAATGTCTACCTGTATGTGCAACCCACATTCGCCCCCTCGTCCCCTCGTCCCATCGTCCCTCTCACCCTACAGGGATTTCTCTCCCCGAGCCGTCTCTTGCCAAGCTCGCCTTTCCGTCGCATCACACGATTCTCCCGTTCAGTTTCTTCACCATAACTTACGGATAACAAAGCTTACTTTGTTAGCCACAATTTCCGGTGTTTTAGTGAATAAATGAAAAACGTACAAAAAAAAAAAAACGAAACAACAAAACAAAACGAAAAGAAATTCGTGCATAGTCCCTAGAGATGCTTACGTTGTGTCTTTTAAAAGACAAAGAGATACAATTTATTTATTTCTTTTTCTCTCATTTTACCGTTAGTTCGTTCTTTTTCAATTTATTTACAAACTCTGGTAAAGAAAAATTTACTTGTCGTCCAATACATACGTACAAACACATATATATATACATGCACATGCATACGCAACTGTTTGCTTTCATCCAAAACAATTTTCTTTGTAATTTGTTTTTGTTGTTGCACAAAATGCGCTCCAACATTATATCTTTAACATTTCAACTTAATGCAAGTAACTGTGTAAGTGTTAGTATAACTATGTATCTGACAGTGTATGAGGACATTTTGCCGAGTGACTGTTATGCTAATTATACACTTGTGACATTTATAATTGAATCTCATGTTGCATGTTGTAGTCAGGTTTGCTTGACTTTGAATTTGACAGAAATCTTTTGCTAGACAATCCAAAAGAAAAAATTTTAAAAAATATGACAGTTTGCGAAGACGTTAAGGTCGAATTTCTTTAATGCTTATTGCCCAGAATTTTATTCTCTATATATATATGCTTAGTAAAGCGCAATCCGAATAATAAAAAGCCTACGGTAAAATTAATTTTCGTCAATTTACGAAAGGCAAGTAAACTAAAAAATAACTACAAGGGCTCCGCGCCACTTGCAAGCAAACAAAAAGTTATTCAAAAAATTCACTTTTACCTTCAAAAAGCAGTTTCAAATATTCATCATCTCAAGGCGAAGGATAATTAACTATACATTTATACATCGATATAAAAATTGTTCCCGGGTACACCAATTTTTATATCGACATCTGCTCAAGATTGTAGGCTCTTGAGAAAAAGATTTTAGTTACAATTTGCTTTTTTTGCTTTTGTGCGTACTTTCCATTTTGACTATTGCTTTAACACGGAATTCAAAGACCGATGTATCAATAGAGGGGTAAACTAACACTTAACGAAAGCGGGAGTTAATAAATAACTCTAGCTTAGAAAATTTCTGATATGAACGAAATACCCCAAGGCCACGGGCAACACCACATTTGTCTATTTTTACTCGCAAATATGGGTAGAGATAATCTCCGATAGGTCTTATCCTCTGCGTTAAAATAAGTCCATGGCAAACACATATCTTCAACATTTTTGGCTGAAATCGACTTTAAGCGATAAAGTAATAATTAAAAATAATCATACTTTTCTTCTCGGAACTCCTTTTAGGTAAAGCACTTGTCTGAGACATATCACTCAAACTCCCCGATGATTGCTATCGCAATATTTGCAAATACAGTCAAAGATGCTCCTGATTATTCATTTAAAGTGACTTCGATTATATTTTTTAAGTGCTTGAAATTTCACAATCAGAATGCCGAACTGATTACACCTTCGACCTTTACATGCCCGAAATAAAAAAGCAATTGTCCTATTGTGTGTAGTTCTTCTATTCAACGCAACTTTGTGCATGTATTTAATTTATAAACAGGAAATTGAAAATTCTACGAAATTTTTTTTTTTTTTTTTCAGCATATAACTCATCGCTTCAGGGCTTTGGTGGAATATAAAGAAAGCAAAAAATTGAATTTAAAATTTTAAGAAAAAATATTTTCATCTTTTATCATATCTCTGCCGACATGCTATTTATTGATAATTCCTGAAACAAGCAAAGAGCCTAAAACTCTTGAGTAAAACTTTAGCAGAATGAAAATAAGACAACACGACTATCCAGCTTAAGGTCGATGCCAATGAGTTGGACTTTAATAGACCGTAAGTTGCATTTTTAATTAAGATTTTATTTTCCTTTGAAACAAGAAGACATACATACCCATGTAATATCTCGTTGATCCGTCTTGTCAATTTTTCGATAACCATAATCAGGAAAATGCGTGTAGCAGCTTAGAGACCTGTTTTTTCCTTGATTGATTCTTGACGAATCTTTATTTTCAATAATTTTATTTAATTGAGAAAAATTGAGTTCATGGATAGGTCAAGTTTTTGTAAAGCACAAAAACCAATCCGTCCGATGCCTATTCGTTCTCGAATTTAATTAAAGTTAGAAAACTATCCTTACAATTCCGAAATTTCGACGGCTCTCTTGAGAAGATATCACACGCGAATTTATTGTTTAGCAAGGACTTGACACATTTAATGAAATTTCAAATCCAAAGTGGTTCAGTTGAGCGGCACAAGTCAACAAATGCTATCTTAAATCCTATCGAATGTAAAGAAATAAGAAAATTATGTTCGTCTGTTGCCGAAACGCTGTCGTTCTACGCAAAACAGCTAAGAAAATTATATGCGACTGTGACCGTATCTCCTTTACCCATAAAGAATAGAAAAAAAAGAATTAATTCAATTTTTGTATACGTATCTGCTGCAGTTTATGAGTTACGAGCGAAATTCTAATTTTGCACATATTCTGAAAAACAGCGGTGTTCTCTTCAACTGATTTGGCCCATTTCAATGTCAACCCACATGCAAGGATGTCCACTGTTTCCGCCAAATTTTAAGTCAATAGCTTTATTTTTGTGGCCAGAAGAATGTTTACAAGAGATGTTATACAACCAGGCAGCCAGGGAAGTGGACATATGGACATGCGTGCATCGATTCAGAATTTGATGCGGATCAAGAATATATAAACTTTGTGGGGTCACTGAAGCTTCTTTCCAAGTATTACAAACGTTTTGAAAAAATGAATGTACTCTCCATCCCGCGGTAGTGGGTCTAAAAATTGATTATCTACAATAACACCGTTTGAAGCAACAAAAACGATACTTCCAAGATGCAATTGCACCGAATAAAACTTTCTGCTTTTAACTGGATTTGACGAAAAAAAGTTGTATACATATTGATATGAAAAAATAACGAATGAATGAAGAAGAATTAATCAGAAAAAAAAATATTTATTTTCTTATTACTCATAAATGACAATAAATTCAAAACTTAAAATTTCCTCGTATATGCGATGGGAGATTTTACAACTGCGCCAGTAATGCAAAGCAAGAACATTTGAAGGAATGAGCAATTGCTTGAAGGCTTGCGTGACCACTTTTTTCGCACGGAGCAAAGAAAATTGGTTGGCAGTTGAAAACTGGGGAAAGTTTATGGTTATGGTTCTCGATATCGATTGTATTTGTGCTATCATTGGTATGTGAATAACAATATATATACAAATAAATGCAAAGAAGAAGAATATAGTAAATAAGCCAAACAACAATCCAAATAAATTATAATACGCTGTGTAACTGGTGATCCTCGGCTGTATTAAGTTTGTGCGGATGTGTGCAACACTCAGAGGATTCTTACACCGATGGATTCGTAATCACTTTCTGAACCAATTTAAACTTGTCTGTCCATCTGTCCGTCGGGTTTTCTTATGTTTCATAATCACTTTCTGAACCAATTTAAACTTGTCTGTCCATATGCCCTTCTGTTTTTCTTATGTTCAACCTAGTGGCCGCAATTTTTTGGAGATATTTTCGCGCACGTTTTGGCCCAAAGACGAATGCTATTGAAAATGGTCTCGATCGCTTCACTTTTTCAACAACTTCCCATATAACGCGTTATTGTGAAAACTTGTTAAATGAATAGCCGCAGACCGGTATAGGCTACTTAATAGTGGGCCGTGATCCACCAAAACGTTTTTGCTTGTTTTCAAATTTTTTATGTGTACACTATTGCAAGTAAGTGCATTTTAAAGTTTAATTTAGAAATCCAAAAAATAGGAATAAATAATTGAATTTTATGCAACAGCTACAAATGATTTTTTAATTGCACTGGATAAGAGTTCACTACATAAGATCCTCTATTAAATTGGAAGAGAAATTATGCCAGCGCTCTATACAACCCAGCAATGAGCGCTTGGAATGTAAGGAGCGGTTTATGAGGAAGTATAAAGTTCCAGAAATTAAATGCACAATCTTTTCCATAGATTCTATATAAACTTCTCTCTCATTAGCATCCAAAGCCCAACTAAAAATGAGGAAAGCATTTCATAATGTAAACGGTACGGTGATAATTATTGATTTAAAATATGAGCCTGAATAAGTAAAAGCATTCCATTCGTTTTCTGGATTTGTGATCACAAGTGGCAAATTATTGCAAACAATGAGAAATATGGTGGGAGCAGCTCACGATTCCTTCGAACGAGAATTACTAGAATGGAAATTTCAAAGCCCGTCTAATAGGAGAACCAACAATAGGCGTAAACTTTAAACTTCTCGTTGTAACATTGGCTACCACACTACAAAATACGTGAAGAGATTACAGTCGAGCAAGGCCGACTATCAAAAACACCCTACAATACTTCGCCCAGTATAGCTAGCTATTCACTCGTTTTGGCAATAGTACATCAAAAGTTATACATGCACAGGTATACATTTCATAAGACCCCGCATATTGGAGGATGCTCGAGACATCGCATGACGCGATCCAAAAGTAGAAAACTTAGTTTACTTTCTAAAAATATTATTATTTTTCAGTTTCCGTCATAAAAATATAGTAAATAGACTTTTTATTCCCATAACAGCTGGCTTTTGATGATAACCACTGGTAGGGGTCTAAAAAATATGCCTATGTGATCCAAATTCCGTTGATGTTTATGCTAAATCGCTACTATCGACTAATTTGCATCACAAAAATATGAACAATTAAATATTTTTCTGACGGCGTTACTTACTATTCATAAGAAATCTGAAATGAACTGAGATCGAAGAAATAGACTCATGTGATGCATATTTGGTCCATTTAATGTATATATGAAACTGTGCACAATGAACAAAATTTCATCACAAAACATTAGCTATCAGTTCTTTTTGGCATTAAAGGGTTCACATTTCGTGAGATTCCTCATGCGCGATATTATCCAAAAGATCTACGTGGCCAAAATTCGGTAAGTGCGTGATTTCTATGTCAATTTACTATTATGAGCTAATGTTCACCGTGAGTCATTAAAAATTCGGTTTTTTATACCGTGTAAAGGTCCAGTCTTCGTACGACAGACTCTATGAGCAATTGCGCCAGCCAAACCACATTTTCAACATCAATTAAGAAAACCGAAATACTGTGGCTCTGCGATTTTTGTCGAGAAGTTTTCAAAATTGCAATTTTTTTTCATAAGAAGACGTTATATGAGCAGTGGTTGTAAAAATGGATCGATATGAAGCATTTTCAATAGCGATCGTCCTTAGGTCAGTGAACTAAATTTCATTAAAGTATCTTAAAAATTGCGATCTGTACGCTGAACAGAAGAGAAGAAGACGGTCTGACAAGTTTAGATCGATTCAGACAATGGGTCTGAATCTACTGATATAATAAAAGATGGATTTATCTTAAGCCCTTTTGGGCGTTACACACGTCCGCATAAACTCAATATATCCTATACCACAAGTGGTGTATGGTATAATAATAGCGGCAAGCAAATTTGCATATAAAGCGTTGACAACAATTAAAGAAAAAAAGAATTAAAAACTAAATTAAACGAAACTTAATAGTTTGCAATAAATGTTTTGTTGTTCATTTGTTCACTCATGTTCATGTTTATCTTCTTTTTTTTTTTCATAACTAACTGAATGTTTTTTATTTTCATACTCTTCTTACAATCAATCGTACTTTTAATTCTTTCGAAAAAAATTTTTTATAGTTCTTATCTTCGCCCTTTTGAATTTACGACACGAGCCGACAAGCTATCGAAAATCATTATTTCACCTAACATTTTGGAAAATTTCAATCACTAATGAGATTAGGTAGTCTTTAGATCTACTCAGTGCATCAAATTTCCTACATTTCCTAACAAGTATTTTACTTCATTTTTCTTTTGAATATGCCACATGTATATATATGTGACAGCATGTCTTTGATCGAGAAATTTTTTCGCTCGATAGGAATGAAAATGTATACCTTATCGACTGCCCCAGAGTCATTACTCGATACATCGGCTCGATAATCGGGAAATGTAAACCCAAACGCGAAATAGGCCAACGAGTTTTATCGACATCGAGAACCGTGAACCGGTTCCAGGCCATAAAAGCAATTTTGAAAGACGTAGACAACGAAAACTGCCGAATTGCTTAAAACAAGTCCTCTGATAAGCCGACCAAATATTGAGTCAAACGGAATCGATTTTGAAAAAGTACATATACACGTAAGGATTATCTGAAAAATAAATTATTTATTAGGAGCGTTTTGCAAGTCAGATTGATTTGTTGTATTTGTTGACCTCCTCAGGAACGTCTAAGAGAGAATATAAGGAAAACTTTCACCCGTCCATCAGAGCTGCAATATTAAGAGAAGAGTCTGATAGTCCGATGCCGGATAGACTTGCTTTACATCGCAAACATTTTTAGAGACACTCTTCAAGCCCCTCTTGATTTAGAATATCTTGTGTTCAACATGTTTTGCACTAGTTGATGTACATGTTGTCTACTCGTTACTACAAAAGGGATTTGAAAGAACTATAAGGATCTTCAAAGCTGATTCGTTAGGTTTATGAAATTGATTGGGAGGTTAGAGCAGAATGTAAACAATCACGACTTAGAATAACTGATTAGCTTTCTTCTGGTAATTGCAAATTTTCACAGACCTAATGCTAATAACACCACATCATCACACGACTGAACACGGAGCACGGAGGGACTTCTCAACTGGCTCAGTGTTCTATACTATACTATAATACTGTAAAGATTTTTAAGAAGGGAAAATCTCTTTAACAAATTATGGAATAAATTGCAGTATTTTTAGTTAGCAAAGCACAAAACTTTTTAATTAAATAAATGAACAACTAAATAATGTACACACAAGAATTGATATACGTGTACTGTGGCATAATATATTTAATATAATATAATATTTACTATAATATTTACTTAGTTTTCCAACGTTTCTAGATATGTTTATTGTATGCCCTTCTCCTCTCTCCCTGCTACTTTTTTATATAACATTATCATGATCATCGTCATCATTATCTCAAATGAAATTATAATTTTCATATTTATTCATATCTCTACAAATAAATGTAAATAAATAAATATATAGACGAGAAGCTCGTACATAAATTTTAGTTGCTGTTGTTGCTGCTCTTATATTTATACACGTACGTACGTACGTTTATTTGATTTCATTTTTCTTTCTTCTTTTTTAACATATATAAGAAATCACATAAGTTGTGTAAGTGCATATGAGGGAGAAACTTGATGTTTGATATTAACGAAATTCCTCAAAGCGGTAATAGAAGCTTTTATAAGGATTTCACTAACAGACAACACAACCGAACAAAAGTAAAGAATAAAAACAAATAAATCCGCAAGTATACACAGAGCACAACAGCAGCAACAGCACGTGTTTGTATCTTTTGTAAATACACGAAGGAAAGATACACGCAAGTGTTGGTATAATAAGCAGAAACACTGGTAAAAGATCTTAGGAACAGTTTCATGTATACAACATAAAAAAAACATTGCTTTGCGGGTATGTATGCGTATATAAGTCTATGCAATTCTGTTCCTTTATAACCTTAACGTTTCTAATCTTCTTAATTTCTTTACATATACCTATATATTTATATATATATATATATATATATATATGCTCGTAGATAGATAGTTGTAGTAGCTATTGTATTTTAACAATTCCATAACTTTTCCGTTTCATCTTCTTTCCTCGCACGTTTTCCACTTGTTATGGTTGCTTCGCTGGGTTGTTAATGTGATATTCATTTTAATCTTTCGCTACTTTCATCCGCATACATATGTTTGCATGAGCTTGCAATAAAACATATTAGTTGGCAAAATCAACAGCAACTCATAGTAAGAGCATGTAAACAAGCAGACACATGTGCGTTTTCAGGTATTAACAAAGAACACGTAACCCGCCGAACATGGGCAACTTTCAGCCGATACTGAAATTTTTTTCAAAAAAAAAAAACAAATATTTTATCTTGTAGGTGAGCTCTATCACAGTCAAATAACTCATTTGAATATGACCTCGTGTAATGTTATGCAATTAAAAAAAATTCTAGAATCGAATGACGACGGCACGAACGGAAGGCCGGGGATATATTTATTGTGTCAAAGCATTTGCAACAAGCAGAGATATATGTATATGTATATATGTATATGCATATGTCTATATTCTTAATCGACATCGAGCTCTTAATCGGTTTAAACATGCCCTTCTCTGCGTCTGCGATTCGTTTGTTCGCCATGCCAGGCATTAGCTTGTCGGTGTACTCCAGGGTCGTGTTTCTCAAAAACGCACCCCATCCTGCCGGTCGGTATCGATACCGTTTACGAAACCCTCTTCTTCCTTATCGCATTAAAACACTAGTTTTTCAATCTTTAGCAGTTGAAAACTGGGTACAGTTTATAGTTCTTGATATCAACTGTGTTTGTGCTATCATTGGTATGTGAATAACAATATATACACAAATAAATTCAAAGAAGAAGAAAATAGTAAATAAGCCAAACAACAATCCAAATAAATTATAATACGCTGAGTAACTTGTGATCCTCGGCTGTATTAAGTTTGTGCGGATGTGTGCAACACTCAGAGGATTCTTACACCGATGGATTCGTAATCACTTTCTGAACCAATTTAAACTTGTCTGTCCATCTGTCCGTCGGGTTTTCTTATGTTTCATAATCACTTTCTGAACCAATTTAAACTTGTCTGTCCATCTGTCCGTCGGGTTTTCTTATGTTTCATAATCACTTTCTGAACCAATTTAAACTTGTCTGTCCATATGTCCTTCTGGTTTTCTTATGTTCAACCTACTGGCCGCAATTTTTTGGAGATATTTTCGCGTACGTTTTGGTTCAAAGACGAATGCTATTGAAAATGGTCTCGATCGCTTCACTTTTTCAACAACTTCCCATATAACGCATTATTGTGAGAACTTGTTAAATGAATAGCCGTAGAGCGGTATAGGCTACTTAATAGTGGGCCGTGATCCACCATTATCGCATTAAAACACTAGTTTTTCAATCTTCTTCATAGTCATTAACATTCTACCTTTTATTTATTCATAATAGTTCACCTTTGGTTGTATTAATAAAAAGTGTCATACTTCAGACATATGTATATATAATTTCGTAAATTGATTTTTCCGGTACAGCAGCCGGTACAACTACCATTCTAACGTCTTCGTGGCCTTGCTTTGTAAGATTCTAAATTGATAAAGAATTTAAATGAACCTAACAGATTTGATTTGATATTAAATCGTAATTAAGCTATGGGATTAGGAAATATATACGAAGAAAATGCGAAGACTGGGAAATGTACGTCAGTCATCTTGAATTTTTACTCTCGACCTCAGGAAGTACACTAACTGCGAGTCGATCGAATTTGTACGGAGAGAAATAATGTTCAACCGTTGCTGGTTTGTTGCAGAAGCACAGGAATCGGTGATCCCAGCAGCCACACAACTTCTCTTCCGAGCGAATTGGCATTACCAACGAATTTATTAATAAACTATTGTAACTTCGAATACGACAACCACTCGTTTTGCCAATCGTTTCTTAATTCTAAATTAAATCTAAAGCTTAACCTAACAGCCTGTGCGATAAGGAGAAATGAGCTTAAACGTAAATGTGAGACCAAAATAAACTTGACACTTAGAAGATTTCTCGGGTAAATCATTTGACGACGGCCAATAGTTACGCCAATCTTCCTTAAAAAATTATTACGCCTGCAGGCTTAGGCTTAATCAACAAATAAGCACGCAATAGTTTAAACATTTCACAAAGGCAAACGCCAATAAGGAGACTTCTGTAAATGCGAGTAAACTGAATCTGACAAAAGACAAAGGAGATCGAAGTAAAAGTATGCTTGAGGCCAAGTTTTCAAGATGAATTTGTACACAGGAATGAAGAGACAGGTGAACGTCGTCATAGGCGATGAACCGCGCCATGTACTATGTTCTCTGTTGCGTATGCTGGAATCCATTTAATCGCGATAGCAGCTTAAATTTCGAAATAAGAAGAAGCAATAATCATGTAATCAATCATAGGATAGGTACGTTTAGTTAGCAAATTCCAATTATTATGCAAAATCTAGGAATATTTTTCATTTTTTTTTTTTTTTCCTTTGTGCACGTAGTTAGGCAGATATGCGTAATTTTATAAAATACGATTGTATACTGATAAATACTTGCACTATGCATGGCAAGCCGTATGCCACTTAAGTGCGCAGAAATATTGGTTGACTAACTAGTATGGGTTTGTTGGTGCTTCTGCTGCCGCTGTCGAATTCCTCAATTCACCGCATCAATTCGCATGCTATTATCCTTTCACGGTTATAGTTAATCCCATTGTGGATTGTGTGAATTACGAAACATCATAAACATCAAAACACATATACATTCGCACGAATATGATTGCATATCAGGGAGTTTATTAACTCACGTGTGTAGACATGATTGCCATTTTACATATTCTCATGTGTAAATGCGCTCACTCCGGTCGATCGGTCATTGGTAATTACACATTTGCACAATTGCTTGATTTCATTTGCATACATATACAATATATTTAAATAAATGCTAAATTAAATTTTCAAAAATATATTTATGCACAAAAGCGATTTATATTTAATACGAGTATAAAATAATGAGAACGTTTTTTCTTTTTTCTTTTTCCCCCTTTTATTTATTTTTTTTTTTTTTTCTTATACCAACAGTTGTTCAAATTGTATTTTATGCCGGATAGGAATTTCATTTAGGAAAATGTGTAGGCGTTTAGGCATACAAATAAATAAACATTTTCTAGCTGATAGAAATTCTTCGCTTTATGAAAATTCAAAAGTTTTCTTTAAACTGTTTTTTGACGAAACGTCTGATTTGTAATTCCCTCGCGTCCGCCCCCTTTTCTCGCTGCCAATACTCACAAAGGCAGAGAGCAACATTTGTTAGCTACATAGAATAGACTTTTCACTATTTATTTTTATAAACGACGAAGCACATTAGCATATCAAAAAGATATTGTTTGCTTAATCGCGCTCTGGCGAACTCCACGCCTAAATTGTCAATATAAACTGTGTGATAAATTAAAGACACATACAACCATCATTACGTAAACGCTTGATAAATAGAAATAGAAATGCCTATAGACGACCACTTGGTACCCTATACTGTGAGAAGAGTCAGTCAGTTTTCTGTGATTCAGATTCAAATTAAACAGAAGGCGAATTAACGAGATAAACTTGCGTTGTCTGCCTGAAAGACTGGAAGAAAGACGACTCAAAACTATTTCTTTCTCAAACTTGCACTTCAGAAGTAACAAGACATCCTTTAATGGGGAGGGCCTTAATTATCTCTTATTCTGTCAACACAGATACTTACGCTATCCTCATAACGAAATTTTCGATGGGCAAATGTAAGCCCTATTAGCAAATAATGTTTAATTGAATTACCATGACTTTCAACCTTGATCCGTATAAGCAGTCGAGTAGGTAAGAATCGAGAATATCAAGTCAGTATTCCCGGATTGAAATCCCAGCTGCGGTAGAGCGTACTTTGATTCGTAGCTATAGCGAGTGCCTAGTCGATAACACTTACCAATTAGGCACACGCACCCTTCCTCTTTCTGCACTTCCTTCTGACCGCCATCGTGCTACACGAATATCAACAATCATTTTTATAACTAAGCAATTTGTTTAACTGCTCTTTATTAAAATATTAATATTATTAAATATCTATGTAAGCGATGCTCTTAACCGTTTCAATATGAGATATGATGTACACGAAAAAGGAGGGTACAGTCATCCCAGCCCTCTGCTACTTCGCCGTATAACTGGAAGTAGATGGGCAAGGGCAAGGGCAGTACAATTTCAATATACTTCTTTGACCAGATAAGCAAAACCTTGCTAAGCAAATTGGCTAAAGTAGCATTTAATCTATTAAATGTAAAATTGAAAGTAGAAGTACGTACTGCAGGATACGTATAGATATGATTACAAACGGTAAAGTGAGAAGCACTATTTTTGTATTCTGAATGAAGAAGTGCCCAAAAGACATTTAAGGAAAATAAAGTTTAATAAAGCTTTCGCGTAAAAACTCATTATTCGTTTCAATTATTTGTTTCAAAAACTTTAGTTCAAAGAAACCTTACAAAGGAAATCAAAGAATAATTAATTAACTTCATAAACTCAACAAAATTGTAAATGTAAACAAAAGTTTCGGACAGTTAAAGGAAGAACTTCGAGACGTTTCTTCACCAGAATTTAAACAAAATTTACTTACATTTTATATAAAAATCATTAATTATTTTAATCAATTATCTTCCATCAGCTTTTTGCCGAAACCATTATTCACCCTGTATACTGTACAGCTCTGGAAAATCTGGATGAAAAACTAAACTAAGTGATTTTAACTGGCCAGTTGTCAAATCAGCTTTTCACAGAGACCGAAACAAATGGCGTCGCTGACTGTCAATGGGTTGACCCAAAATTTTTCAATTCTTGCCGAATCATTCTGGACGTACGTGTGTTGTGAAGACGACGCTTTTTCTTTTGATCAATTCGGTTTTTCCGCCGGCACATAGTTTCTTAATTTTGGGAAAAGTCTCACCAACTTTATCAATGATTGCGCAGGACGTCTTCAATGTCGAAATCTCCTAAGCGAATGCAAGTGATTTTGACAAAGCGTCTTCTTCATAAACACTAAGCATTCCCTGCCACGCCTTACCGCCTACGTCGTAGTGATACATGGTGTAACATATAATGTATTTCCTCAAAATTTTGCCTGATTTCAACTGACTTGATGAATATCGCAATCTTTCGTACGTGGCCTGTCACGGCTAGCGATTAGGGTTAGCAAAGTTACGGGACTCTAAAGCCAGCTATTGCGCAAAATGCCACAAATATTTTTTTTTAACAGTCAATCTGTATCCCTTTTCAAAAGTGGCACAAAAGATTCGATCAACTTAACCGAAAAATATGTAGTTAGAGCAGTTTCTTCCACGTAGGGTGACAAGTTTATATCAAATTTAAGAGAACTACGATCTAGACTCATTGTCACTGGCTGTGCAGAAACTTAATATATTTTATATCACTGTTTGATTATAGGATATAAAAAGTTAAGCATATATCAGCAGATTGTGATTATGACTTTTTTCCTCTCTATTTATACTTTAATTGTTTATTTGTCTGTTTGTTAGTTTGTTTATTTAGCTATTCATGAATGAAATAAAAACTAAATGATGCTCTAATTATTTGCACTCATCTATTTTATGTGGCGACAGACGCTCAATAACGCATTAACAACACAACAGTTTTTACGATTTGACTTTACCATCACCACCATCATCATCATCATTATCATCATCATCATCATCACCATCATCATCACTATCGTCACCAACACTATCATCTGTGTGTATAATGTAAATATAAACGTAATATGCGCATTGTTTAGTGAGAGATTTGTGTGTGTGTGTGTGTGTGTATGTGTGTGTGGTTATATGTGTGTGATGGGACTAACATAAAAACTTATTAATTTTTTATATGTTTTCTTCTTCTCCGTTTCTCTTCATTTCCAACTAATTTCAAGTGTTCTGTTACTTCTCCGCAAATATAGAAATTTTTTTCTCGTATGCGTTATTAAAAAAGCAGAAAATGAAGAAAAGTCTAATTATCTGTCTGTTTATGCGCTTCTTTGCGACTGCCAATAAGATCTTTATGATAATTGTGGCGATTACATTAATATTGTGTTACCAAAGATTTAAAACTGAAACATTTCTAAAAGTAATGGCTTTTTTCAACTGCAAACCATTTAATCTAATGCATTTTTGTTGTTATTTTTTAATTTAATATAATTTTTCAGTACATCTTTCCTTTTTTTTTTTTTTTTGTTATTTTTACACTTTAAAAATACTTTCAAATGAGATAACAACAAAACGTTCACAAAGTAATTATTATTATTTAATTTTTTTTTCTTCTTCTTCTTCTTTTTTTTGTATACATATGCACATATGCGCACGACAGCGAGCTTATGCTGTGGTGAAAACGAATCTTCAGCACTCTCCGGCACTACCTGGTAAAACGGTGGAATTGAATGAACTTCAAAAGTTTATTTATTTAGGCTCCGGTGAAAACGAATCTTCAGCACTCTTCGGCACTACATGGCAAAACGGTGGAATTGAATGGACTTCAAAAGTGAATTTATTTAGGCTTTTGTAGACCTAATGAACGCAATAGATTTCCCAGGTTTAGTTTACATAGACTTTAGTGCTAGTTTTCTAAACTTCTATGAACCTTTTATTACGTTTTATGTGCCGAGGGAAGTTCACGCACTTTTCTTCTTAGACCGCATAGAGTTCGTAAGTTTAAAAAGTTTATACAGTTCGTGGAGTTCGCAGATTTCACAAAAAATGTATGCTTTTACTCGTTAATAGTCATTTTTTGAATTCACTAAAAAGCAAGCAGACAGTAGGCGGTAGCAGGCATTGGGATGCCTTAAAACTGAACTAATCTGGATCAGCTTTACACACATCTACAAGCAAGTAGATGTACGTCAGACAGTCTCTAAAATATTTAACTCCTTGATATGCTGAACATTCTGAATCGATGCAGCGATTTATTCGCCATTTTTTTTTTTTTTTTTGTAATTTTAGTTGCGAAATGGACAACAGATTTGAGTTGATGATGATGAAAGAAAGGTGGAAAAATTTGGAAATATTATTAATTATTTTCTATTTACGGCAAAGACTTTAAGATAAAAAAATAGTCTTGAACGATTTACTTGGACAGACACAATCAACAAACATTCGGCAATTTATGCACACGAACACTTCAAGCTTCGGATATTCAAGATTCACTTTAATCCGCTGTCTTTGTGATATCAATTCGCACTTTCGCGCACGCATATTAAGAATGAAAGAGAAATACTTCAACACTTTTTATATTAATTTTTTTAAAAATTTAAGTCGGTGAACAAACAGGCGGATGCAATGAAATCAGCTTGAAATTTTCAGTTGATCCAAAAATGAGTGTAATGTTTGAAGCATATTTTCAGGTGTTGCATACAATTAACACAATCGTTACATCCTTACGGCATTGGATATTAAAACAAATCTCATTTGCAGACAGGAAACAGTCAGTGAGTACATTTTTACAGTGCAAATGTACGTATAAATCGCATCGAATTTCACGTACAATTTAACCAACACAATGTAAATTCATTTAAATGTTTTTACGGCGAGAATTTAGCTTAACTTTTTTATTTATCGTCTGCATTATAAAGCAAGCGCTACTAAGTTCAATATAAAAAAAGCCTTTAAACTTTGACGTTGTAGTGCAAAATTTAAAATAAGTAAAAATATTTTCATAAACATGTCATGAAAGAACACAGACCGGTCGTATTTTGCATTGAGAGAGAGGGAGAGAGAGAAAGAGAGAGAGAAAGGGAGACTTTTTACTCGTCTTAAGTTTTTTGTTTCCTTCCTGTCATACCCTACACCACTTGTGGTATAAGAGTGAGGCGGTCTGCGACATCCAGAAGAACTTCAAACTGGCCCGTCCTTTATTATACCGATCGATTCAGAAAGTGATTCTGAGCATGGCCCCTCCGTCTGTCCGTCTTATTTTCTTGTTACAAAACTCGCGATTTTTAAGATATTTTGATGGCTATAGTTGATACATGGGCATGTTTTGGCGCGGGAACTAACGCTACTGAAAATGGTTCGGATCGGACCACTTTCTCGAGCCCTCCCCATATAGTGCTTTATTTTGAAAAGTCATTTTACGAACTAACTACATTAAGCGAAGTGGTGTAGGGTATTTATTGATGGGCCGACATACGCTATAGTACTTTCACTTGGTTTTTAATATTATTATTCTTAATATTGTGATCTATTTAGACCAGAGAGACAAATTCTATGACTACAAATCAAGATGGACACTAGCGACAAAGTCTATCGCCTTTTTTTTCTTAAAGGTACACTAGTTGGTTGCCTTAATGATGCTAAATTATTTATTCTAGGTATCTTTAAGAAAGAGAAAAATTTCATATGTCCGTCTGTAAAAAGTGGCAATTCATACATGTTTGTAGCACGTTTTTTTGATCTGATTTACAAGAAGAAAAGGCTTAGTTCTTTTCACAGTGGCTGGCAATGATGATGCATCAACAATATAACGGGACAATAAAAGCGGATAACGAAAAAACCCATAACGTGAATAACTGGCAACATAATTCGGCGACAATAATAAAGGGAATAAAAAGGGAAAGAATACAATTTACGTTTTCGATGATTATTGACGTCGTGTTACCCCAGCACTTCTGTCCACCACCAAAACAGTGTTACACGGACGAGAAAAAAATTCCGAAATCACTGGCCATCAATTTTTCTCCAGTCATTTTTCGATTTGCAAATTGACGTTCGTTTCCGGTACATCCCTGAAATTGCTGACATGCGATGAGATACAAAAACAAAATATACGAGGGGCAAAAGCATTTCGAAAATTCATGAACTTGACAGCGTAATTTATGCAAAACTATATGAACAGCCAAATAAAACGATCTATGGAAAAGTATGAAATCGGATCCGAGCGATACTAAAGAAAAACTGTCGTTCAGTCTATTCAAATTGCATTAGTTGTCAAGCGAGCTTCAATCCAATAAAATAATTGGCCCAAATAGAGTTGGACTCGATCTTCTCAAACAGGCACACTTTTACAACCACAACACCATCGATTTCCACACTTTACACTATTTTATTAATCATCAACATTCATATATATATATTTTTTTTTTTCGCAAGAAGCTACTCGGTATGCTACCATTTAATATTCTGCTTAGCTATTTGCCTAACTAGTCTTAAGTAATGATTATAAAACGTAAGATAAAATGAAGATTGTAACTGTAAATATCCCGAACAAAACTATCGAGCATGCAACGTATATTTTACATGTGCTCAGATTTGTACATGTGTATGGGAGCCCATTACATTATGCTCTGTCCTTGTGGATATCAGTATAAGAATGAGAATGGGTGGCAGTCACCTGTGAATGCGATTATTGCAATTTGTAAACAAAAGTCCTTTGGCATCGGTATCCAAAAGCGGATTTCAAGCGGTTCGCATGAATGCGTAATGGCATGAAACGTACAACAATCCGTAGGCCAAGCCAAACGATAGCAGACAGTCAGAGTCAGTGGAAAGCAGACAAGCAATATATGTATATGTATATACCGTATATATATAAATATGTACGTATACTATATATAAATATTTATGTATATATACATATACATATATGGATAGATATGTGTGTATCTATGGCATTGTAAATTGCTGGTGTATATTCTCAAAGGTGTATTCGAACAAGTAAACATAGGTACACTCGTACATTCGTACCTACGTACCAGCATTACATAAAATAAGCTACAGGCAGTCAGACGTTTGTAACATATGCTCGAATAATCATCAACAGCCTGTTGGCTGTTTAATATGCACAAAGTATGGTAATGGGCGAGTGGAATAAATGGTAATCATCTCTCTTGTTTTTTCTCATTTCTTTCTTTCCGCCTTTCTCTGTCTCAAAGGCTAATAGGGTAAAAATGTAACCCTCTCCAATTATAGAAACAAAAAAAGCCCTATTTTAGAGTTATTTACAAAATACATATACATTTGTTTATATATCATTATTTAAGCGTTTGTGCGCCTGTAAGCGTAATATATCAAATGATCATTCATTTATTTTAGTATTATTATATTTTATTTATTCTTTATTCTTTATTTTTTCCTTTTTTTATTATTTTTTTTTATTTTTATTTTTTTTTTATTTTGTTTTTTTGCTAGTGCTAGTACAGTGGTATTTACATATTGATTAAACAATTTTAATTATTTACATACACACATACATACATACACACACACACGCGCGCATAGAATCGTGTAGATATGGATAAAATATATTTTATATATTTATTAAAGAGATTATATTCGAATTGTTTGTCCACGATTATAGGCGCGCGCGCGCGCGTATGTGTGCGTCACTTTTAGAAGTATACAAAATTGACCAGGTTTTTACTTTGTAAATACATTCGTTCAAATATTCATATGTTATTTTTCCCGTAAGTATTGCGGTCGTCTAGACACACGGCCACCACAAAGTTTCCAGATAGATACCAATATAAACGTGGCTGCCAAAGCGAATGAACATGCGAGTGGCGGTATTAAAAAAAAAAAAAAAAAAAAATTAAAAAAAAAAAAAAAAAACCAAAAAAAGAATGGTCTGGCAAAACCGCAATGTTGAAACCTCACATAAGCCCATTTGTGACATATGTATATAGTAGTGTGCACACCAATAACATATAGACATACTCATGAGTATTGGCAGCACACAAAAAGAATTTTAAATTATAACCGTTGAGAGAAATTCCATTAAACGTGTGTGTTATCAAAGGCAAACACATAATGATATAAACCCGAGAATACCGTTTGTAATATTAGTAAAGAACATTTATTATACCCGCCACGGGAGCGTAGAGGTATAGTAATTTGATTATTCCTTTTGCAACAACCAAAAGCCTGCCATTGCAAATATATTTCTAATCCTAAATCCGATATACCCATTGATTACAGTTTAGCTACCTAGGTAGCTGTCCCTCTGTCCACCCATACGCTCTTCATATTCATGTTCAACGATTTTTAAATAACCTGATTTACACCTTCACTCGTACGTCTACTCATCGATCGGTTCGCTCCATTCGTCTATCTATCTTTCTATTAGTTCGTCTATAGCGTCTTCTAATTCTCTATGCATTCTTTAATGCATATTATTATCTCTTCTAGTCTGCCTATTCATTAATATTAAACGTATTCCCAACTTTGCTTGTGCATCTCTCCGTACAACCCAACTGTCGCCTCATCTACATATCACTCAATAAGTTCGTTGGACTACATACAGACTACATACAGATGTAGAATAACTATTAACGAATCCATATGATTTTTAAATGGTCTCAACTTTCAAACGAAAATTTTACAAGCTTTCACAACTTTCCGACTAATAGTTTATAAGCTGCAGATGTTTTAGTGACGCTATACATGAAATTCCGATTTATTCCTTGTTTCACAAAAACACAAGCAGCTAAAAGAACAGAGTATATATTAATCGTCGGTTCATATATATGTGTCAAAATATTTCCATTCCTTTGATTGATTATCAGTTCATTCATCTGTCTCATTGAAGATTAATCGCTCTTTTCGTCCGTCCGACTACTCTACCTTATTTTTCGTTATATACTTCCACCCATTCTTGTGCCCGCATTCCGCTTCTTTTGTCTGATCATCAAGCAATTTCCTGTCAGCATATCCACGCTCGTGTCCATCACTCCAATTTGCCCATATATTCGGATTGATGAGCTCTGACAGTTCTCTCTCTATGTAAGCAAGTTTCTCTCGTTTAGTTTATGCCAACATTCGTTCATATTTCCATCAGACATCTTACCACCGCACTCATTTCCCTATCCATTCGTTTGCCTTCCTCCAACTTTTCATTCGTCTTTCTATCTATTCCTCAATCTATCCATTCAAGCATTCAAGCTGCTTATCCGTCAGCTTATCTGCTCTGCGGATTTTCATTTGTTTATCTTCGATAACAGATGACCAAGATTCGGCTCAACGTTGAAATACTTTTTTCCATTTTTTATATAAGTTTTTCTTTTTTTTGAGATCTTGAAATAGTTTTGATATCGATATCAAAACTGAGATCGTTTTTTGTACGTTTCATGTGCGACCAGACAATAAAACACGTAGACAGATAGATAAGCAAAGCTGTTTAGAACTTTGGGGTTTTTTTCAAATTTTTTTTATTTTTCTCTTTTACATACGTGCACATATATAAGTGTAGGAGTGCAACATCCTCTGCTTAGTATAAAAGAAATAAAAAAAACCGTTCGATTTTCCCATGGTAAATATATATTAACTTGGCTTAAATATCTTTAATTTAGGAAACTTAACTGATACTGGCGAGCCGTATACGTATTTGTAATACCCTGGGGACGTTGCTATGTAATTGCTTAGTTATATAATTACATGTGTGCGTATATATATGTGTAGTTAAAATTATTAAATCAATTATTTATTTAATAAACTACATATGTAATATTTATCTTTAGCGGTAAAATTGTTGATTTTGACTAATTGACAGTAATTAATAGACGTGTTTAATAACACTTGAAATAATTTCATAGCAATTGCATAAAAAGCTAAACAATTTCCTAATTGTTATTTAAATTTAACGAAGAAAGATTTAATTTAATTCAAGTATTAATGCAATCAATTATTATGTTGAAAAGTACTTTTTGTCAATTATTTTCGTTGCAATTTTCTATAATTAATAAAAATTTTAAAATTCATTTTATAACAACTGGAAGAACCTTTTATGCCAATTACAAGGTTATCGACCGAAGTTAGCTGAATATAGGAAATTTTAAATCCCATAATTTTTATATGGCCCGCAATCAATTTCTCAATAAATCGCTCATTATCTTATGTGCAGCAGAAGAATGCGGTAAATTTTTGAGTGCTTTGACAAATGATTCTATAAAAAAGGCGTCGAAATGTTAGACATCACTCAGAAAGGAATCATGTTGATGAATAAAGTTGTGCAGATCAATAATAGTTGTATGAGTGATGGTAACCCTGTTAATATATATTTAGATTGTAAAAAAACTTGTAAACTTGCAGAATGTTGGCGGACTTGGAATTAATTCATAAATTTATTAAATAAAAATTCGAGTTTCTTACTAAAACTAAATTGCGGTCGGTTACATCTGTGTTATGGAATATTTTTTTGTTGTGAGCGTTCGTTGCGTCACCATTCTTGATTACAAGCAAAATAATAACACTGCAAAGGGTATCTCTACTCAGAATTCTGATTCATTTCAACGATTTTTAACTGTCGTCTATTGTTGTGAAGCTCACGATCGTGAAATATGAGGGAGGACGTTAAAACTTGCCCTATAAATCATGTTAGTTGATATATGCCGATCGTGTTGGGCAAGGAAATCTAATTTACATTCTACATAGCAGATACTGATCTGACAACTCAGTACATATATTTGCGACAGCCAAGGGTTGCAATAAAAAAAGGCTATCACCTACGATAGTTACCATAAACAAAATTGCATTCAAACAAATATTTCTCAAAATCATCTGCAAAGTCATTGTAATAACAGTAGCGGTCAATTAAAGGACCTGCTCATAATTTATAAAATAATACAAATATTCGTTTTATAAGTTAACTAATATGTAAGTTTTTTACTTGAAGAAAATTGGTCTAAAAAATGTGCAACTTTTCCCGATGACAAAACATAGCCAATTATTCTCGGGGAATAACTTAATTAGTACTATACGAAATAGTCACAGGAAAAAGCTTGAATTTGAAATATTAGGTTGGGGAAAAAGAAATCCATTATTTTTTCGGTAGATGGCTACACTGGTAGATTTCTCATAAAGTAACGATCAAACAATTTCAGATTTATGCTCGTTGGAAAGGTGACATTTCGCAGTAAAAAAAATTCTTTTGTTGTTTTTTGTCTGGTGCATTCAGTTGTGAGTTACAGCGTGTTAAAAAAGGAAGTAACATCGCCCAGGAGCTAAAAATCGACCATAAAACAGTTTTAAACAATTTACACAAAGCTGGATTCAAAAAGAAGCAAAAAAGAAGAAGAAATAATGGATTTCTTTTTCCCCAACCTAATATCATTGTACACAGTGTGTCCAAAAACAAAATTAAAATTTTTATTTTCCTCGAAAAATATTTTTTTATTCATTAACTCTAATTTTGTCCCTGCAAAGTAATCCCCCTTAGATATAAAACACTTGTGTCAGCGCTTTTTCCAATCGTCGAAGTATTTCTATGTGCGCTTTTTGGTATAACCTTGAGGTCTTTCGGCGAGAGCGTCCTAATCGCCTTAATCGTGGCAAAGGTCCGTCCTTTCATGCTTTTTTCAGTTTCGGGAACAGAGAAAAGTTGGGGTGGGCCAAGTGCGGTGGGTTCGGTGACTGATGTATAATTACGATGCTGGTTTTGGACAAAAAATGACGTGTGAGCTGGCGCATTACCAGAGCTTCGGTGGCGCACGTTTCATGCCCAAAACAGCTGAATAAATTTCATAGCATGAGCCAACCGATATGCCGACATTCTCAGGAACTTCTCGAAGGGCTATTCAACGGTACGCCATAACAATTTTCTTCGCCACTACAACATTTTCATCGGGTGTTGACGTGCAGGGGCGCCCATCGGTCTTGAATGGCTTGCGCCACTTACAAACATTTTTTCTTTGCTCAACGAAAACTCACCAAATGCCACGCCTATGCCAGTCCTAATTTTATTTTTCACATAAAATTGTATACAGATCCTAAACGCGTAACATTTATGTCTATGTAAAGCAAACTAAAAATGCAACATGGCTGATAGACACCGACAAATGTTGGAGACATATGTACCGACATAACACGAAAAATGAATTCGAAAATCGAATGTAATGTGTAGCCCACGAAATTTAAAAAATCCCCTTTCTCTTTTTTTGCACACACCTTATCTTACACTAGGCGTACACATATTATTCGTCGGGGTTAACGAATCATTGACTAACCTATGGTCCAAATTGATTCTAATGATTTCTGCACTTAACAATAATAATAAATTAGTTTTTGTAAACAAGAATGATTTTTATAAAACAAGCGAACTATGCCGATCTTATCATCTTGGGAAATTTTATTATTCACACTGATTATGAAGAAATGTTTTGAAAGTCTCTGATATTTTTTAAATGTTTGACTCAATGCAATGAATCAACTGTTCTTGATTCTTTGAATTCTAGAGGAGGTAGAAGAAGACTTTATCTGTTTCCTAGAGTAGATGTGCCAACAAACAACGATATATGCTTTAGAGCTACCTTTGGGAAATCGTATATTACTAAAAATAATACTAAATACTTAGCGTCTGTGCCGATCTGCAATCGGCGAAGATTTCTCATTTCAGAGTCGGTTCTAAATATTTACTGGAGTTTTCAAAAATTCTAAGTTTCCATTGATTAATGCGCGCAAGTAAAAGTAAAACAAAAAGCGATTCTTATATAACTGCTTTTCGTAACAGATCTTACTTGGGCTGTGTTCCATCACGACTTCTTCAATATTAAAAATTATAAAAAAAAAACACTATTTCTACTTAACTTGAACTTACAAATTGTTATGCTTTACACTGCTATTCTAAATGATCAGTATGTATGTGCGTGAGTGTCTAGATAATTATTTTGCGTCACCACATTCTAATCTTATCTGATAAGATAAAATAAGTAATTACTGATGAATAAGTCGTAGAATACATAAAGACCGAAGAGTTTTCATGTTGCTATTGCATGGCTTGCCTTCTGTTTCAATAGCTTCTGTAGAAATTGTTTCTGAACATTGCAGTATTACAAATGGTCAACTATTTGCCCGTCATGTACTTAGAGGAGCAATGCCTAAAAATTTTGTAATACGCTGTAGGTATATATTTTGTGTCTGCAACCATGTATGTATGTATAGTGTGA
This sequence comes from Glossina austeni, assembly GCA_000688735.1. NCBI lineage: Eukaryota > Metazoa > Arthropoda > Insecta > Diptera > Glossinidae > Glossina > Glossina austeni. Next base: position 1,391,810 of record KK502400.1, read on the forward strand.
CAATTTTAAACTTACTTAACCCAAGAAATGTCAAAAAAAAATGTTACTATACTTTGTCTAAAAATTGCAACCTTGAGACGTCTGAGCGAACCATCAACTTTAACTAAATGATTATTTATATCAAAATTGATCCGTAACATATCTACTTTATGTATTTACTATAGTATCGATATTGTGTTGGCGGTAACAGTAAACATTTCTGATACTAAAGATCGATTCTATAATAAAGAAACAAGAAAACAAGAAAATAATTTATTCGTTATAGGAAAGACCGATAACTTTATGTAAACGTCATTTCCAGCAGGCGTGCTATCGTAGTCTCATTTACTAGTTTTCAAGCTTCATTCAATGCAATACACTTTTAATATTTGCAAATTTTTTAATGAAAAAAATTTCATTAAAGATTTTTGCATTCTCCTTGCATACGAGCGATCCGGCGTTAGGACCAATTATAAAAATGTTCTAATTGTTTTTGCATGACATACAGCAGGTGTTTGACAGTTGCTGTGTACATCGTCAGCAGGATATAGCATAAGGATAGAAATTTGACACGTGAAACCATTTATATATATATATATATATTTATATAAAATATATATATATATATGCACATATCTGTAATACATTTACATGTCTCTCTGCATTCGTATACGCTTTCATCTAAATGAAAATATGCGTTTGAACGAGAAATGTTCAACAGCACAAATCAAATGTAACATATGTAGTGAAATCTATGTACAAATTCATGTACATATACGCGCATATATGTATGTCACATATGTGTGAACGTCACGAATAGGGAACTTATATTTAAAAAAAATATATATATATATATATATATATATATATATGTATATAATAATGTTACAATATTTCCTCGTATTTTTGCCTACGTTGTTGATGACGACGATGACATCGTATGTGGTGCGGTTTGAATGTGTAACCAGTACAACGTTATTTCAAAATCATGCAGAAAATTCGCAATTTTTTTTCTCTTTTGATATATTCAAAAATTTTTTCAATTTTCCTCTTTTTGTCATTTCTCGTTAAAAATTGTTATTATTCTTGTTGTTGCATACGAGGCTGAAATGTCCAAATATTTTGTAAAATACTGGCGCAGAGCTACTGAGAATAACAGCATTTGCTAAAAAAAAAAAAAAAAAAAAAAAAAAAAAAAAAAAAAAAAAAAAAAAAATAAATAAATAAATAAAAAAAAAAAATGGATAATGAAGGCTGCATATAAATACGTACCTATACGTGTGTTTATTCATTTGTACATATTTGAGAGACATAAGCAGCATTTAATTACCGCAAAACAATCAACGCATAATTAGTACGTAATAACGACACTCACAATTACTGCATGCTGTTTATGCATGAACATAAAAGGGGAGAATCTATTTTGTATGTGTATATGCATATGTGTAAATGCCTATATAAATATACGTACACATATATATATAGATATGTATTTATATAGATATATATATATATATATATATGTATGCATATATATATATATATATATATATATATATATATATATATATATATTGTA
>KK502400.1:1393467-1418860 GCA_000688735.1 Glossina austeni
ATATATATATATATATATATATATATATATATATATATATATATATATATATATATATATATATATATTGCATTTGGGCCTACGTTTGCTTGGATCAGTGACAGAGTCAACATTTAAAATTCACACTTTTTGCCATCAATTTGCACAACTTATTTTGTTTGGCGTACAACGTAGCAACAAAAACGCAACATAACAATGCAAAACGCATAGCCAGAAAGAGTCAAACTATCTCACCCTACTTAACCCGATGAAGCAGCACAACAGACAGAATGTCGTGAGTAACTGACAAACCGCCAACATGTCACATCACTTGTCACATTCATGATGACAATTCTGACACGACGACAAATTGTCAACAACAAACAACCCACCATTCCGTCAGTCAAGACAAGTCAGTGGCCAGCAGCAAAAACCAACCAACCAACAGCAGCGCACCCATGATAGATGAAAAACGCCAAAAGCCAAAATAGTACACACAGCGCAACAGTATTGCAGAACATGAATGACATGAATTGGGGTAGCACATACACATACGGATGCCTGTAAGTGCTCTAACTGTTGACCATAACACTCCTCCGCTCTCAAACGTCCATAATTCGCCAAAAAAAAAAAAAAAAAGGAAAAAATCGTTCAGAATACATTGTGTTACGGTCTCTGAATGTACTTTAAAATTTTCCTGTTTTCTTTTTTTTTTTTTAATTCAAGTACTCTATGCCTGTTGTTGTTGTTTTTCAACACTTTGCCGCGTCATTTATCAAATTTTGTATTCTTTGCTTTATTGCATCGAATTATCCAAACAGGAAAGCAAAACATACCCACACATGTACACATACATCAAGATAAACTTCCCTTTTCCTATCGATTTATAGTTTGCGTTCACATAAGTTGTTCAGACTCATACCAAAGTAAAAGCCGAAATTGCATTTCAGTCACGTTGCAATTACAAAAATGTTCACTTCAGAGAAACACAAAAAATATATATATATATATATATATATATATGTACTACCCACACATGACCATCTTCACTTAACTCATTTCATTTAGTATCTATATGCTGTTGTTATTGTTGCTTTCATTGCTGTTCGATTCAGTAAACCAAACAACACGAAACGTTCTGATGTTGGTGCATTCAAGTGCTTCCCTTTCTTCGTGCAGCCAACTTATTTGTCACGCATAAATTTGCTAAAATCACTCAATGTTGCCAACATTCATTCATTTCTACCGCTTGATGAGTTGCGGATAATGGCGATAACTTCACTACGTTATTAACATATTCGTATATAATTCGCTGGCTTACACTCTCGTTAAAGAAAAAGTCATAATAATAATAATAGTAATAATAGTAATAATAATAAATTTTACATAACTTTGGAAATAAAACTTCCTAAGCTATAGATACACTAACATATTTATATCACTTCATATATCGTTGCTTCGACTAGTTAGCTAATCTTTAGTTTGAAGTTATTATCATCGGCTTTAACAGATGTTTACAAAAAAATTGAAACGGAAATTGAAAAATTCAAATTTTCGAGTCATACACATACACAATAATAAGTTTTTAATAAACATTAGATAACGGAACAATTCTACTTAAAAAAACATGAAAACTTTTTAATATCGCAAAAATTATTTAGCGATGAGCAAGGAAAAAATGATACGATATGGCAACTACGGAATTTTGCAACAATATAAAATGTTTTTGCCTAAACAAAATACAAGACTTGAACGGAAGCTACACAATTTCAATACAATCATGAGATATATATCATGTCAATGTGTCATTTTAAAAGGACAGTCGAACACACTTGAGCTTTCGAAGTCAAAGATTAAATTAAAACCCGACGACAGGTCCTGTCTCGTTTAAGCAATTAATTTCGCCATAAACGCCGTAAATCATTACACGGTAAGAGCTAAGAATAACGTCGTAAATCATTACACGGTAAGAGCTAAGAATCATAACCGGCTAATGTCGATTCCCGATGTTAATAAACTCCGAGCAAACAAACTGACCGTCGTCAAGCGACCATTCTCTACGCGTAAGAGGACTTCAACGTCTGAGCTAAGCATTGGGTACGCTTCAAAGAGGAGTGTCTCCTGACACATGAACCTGAGCATAAGGCATTCACATAACAGCAAAGTAGATCCAAGCAACATCAACTTTTGGACTAGAAAATGTCGTATAAGTTGATTCACTTGACTGTCGACACACAGTATAAATACTTTACTTTTTCATAAGTAACAAGGAGATGCTACGAAAAATGTCAAATCGAAACAGAGAAAGTAACTGCCGAACTAAAGCATATCGATCATACAAGCGGCCAAGTGGCTGGCTAAAAACAAATAACTACCCGCAACATGTATTTTCATCCATGGACGGATCAACCTCGTTCTACATATATATGTCGCATTGACGAGTATGTGTCAAGAAAATAAAAAGTTGGTCATTTTGATTTTACGAAGCATCACATTCATTAATACGAATATAGAAATGGAGAAATTTTTTGAAAAAAAAGCAGACAAGTAAGAACCCTATACTTACTCTTCGCTGAATATTTCATATATACTGCACTGTGGAGGAGGTACTGTTCTATGTGTCTGATCAAATTTTTACAATTCAAAAATTAAAATTCAAAAAGGCATGAAGCGCAAACTTCAAATGATGTACACTTTAGGGATAGCCTATCGCCTTTACAATTAAGATAGAACTCTACATGCACCTGCTAAGCAAATTACATAAAAGTGTTAGTGTATTGTAAGATGTTGTATTAGCAAATTGCCGCTAAAAAGCGTAGGTTTTCTAAAAGTCTACTTTTTCACCTTGACGCATATGAAGGCAACGGCTTGTCATTTCCTTTCTTAACATTACTTAATCGACTTGCCCTTTACCTGACTTTTTAATGCTTGAAACTTTTCTCAGCCCTATCTTGATTTCTATGGTTTTTTTCACACATAGATCACTTACTTCTAAACACTGTTCTCTCCTTAACCTTGCGCGACATGAAAGTGTAATTTCTAGAGTAGGTCATCATTATTGAACTCTTCAAATTGCACTATTTCTCAGCCAATTATTTTTTCTTCCAAACCATGCCCAGTCATAAGTTTTTTTTGAAAAGGAAATTCTCAAATCGCGCTTCTGGTAAAAGTTTGTAGTGCTTTGCGGATGCTGATAGAAAACTTGGACATTTTGTAAATCTTTCTGTAGAACACCTAATCAGCGGGATATGGACGTTAAAAGCAACATTTTTCGGCTTTAAATAATAATATGTAAAGGATTTTCTTGAATATTAGATTTTGATAAAGTGCCGAAATTTAGAGGGCATGAGAAATTTTCCTTCGATTTTAAGTTATGCGTCTTCGAAGTGTAGCAGAACGAGCAAACAAATGAACAATCGAATGGACGCAGGAACAATTTACCCATTTATTTATATTAATTTATTTACATATAAAATGCAGGTAAAATAAATTATCAGCCGAACTCAATTAACTCTTCGAAGTAACTCTTACTGCTAGTTATTACTAGAAACTATTACAAAGCACATAAGCAAAAATAAAGAAGAGTGGAAGATGACGGAAATAAAATTCATGCGAGAAAAAAGGCATGTACATATCTAGCACAGAGGCTCACCCAGACAGCCGGGAAAGATCCACCTTAAGCCGTTGCGAACATGCAAAACCTTGACAATATATAAATAAATGAATTCATAAGTTCTTCAACCTCACAAAGATATTCAGATTATAAGTTAATTTAATGGCAACATAGACAAATCGTGCGTATTAAGAAGTGCTGATTGTGATTTTTATGAAAATAAAGTTCCGGAAACGTTTCGGAGCATTGAAGTGTATTCCAGCAAGATGCAAAAACCGCAAGATAAATCTACGTTTCGCAACTGACAGTAAGACAGTAACAAAAGTAATCTATTTTCATAAGAAGATAAAGAGACGAGCGGGTTCCGGCCCACATTGCAAAAGGCAAAGAGTAGGAATTGCATTTGAATCGATTCTATTGAAGCTACTGAGCGCCTATAGGGAAAAGACGACCACACCACAAATGTGTGTGCTCAGGTATTGGTCTGACTAAGCTTGTTGTGTAGTCAAACTCGTTGGAGCACCGCCTAGCCCTGACCTAGCTTTGTTTTAAGCAGAGTTCAACGTGCAAATTAAAATGTAATCTTTAATCAAATAGAACCCCTTAACCTATGAACGATATAGATTGAACGAAATAACCGCGAAAGCAATTTTTTTACTATAGCATCCATAAAGGAACGGAGGGGGAAAAAAATGCTCACTTTGTTCCTGAGCATAATTGGAAGTTAGTAGTAGTAGTGAAGTGAAGTCGTTGATTTTAATAGTTTGTTGGGGAAATTTAAGGCAAAGGATACTCAATTAAACGTCATAAGACTTCGGTATTAAACACACACAATTGCAGAATATTTCAATCTGCTTACTGATGCATAAACTAAATACCTACACAAAAGCTGATATTTTGATTTTCCTTGAAATATCTATATATATATATATATATATATATATATATGTGTGTGTGTATTAATAAGAAACATTTCATATAACACAGACACTCAATTATATATAATTCAAATATTCATACGTACACATATAATTTATATAAGATAAATTTAAAGTAGACGTTCACATAACCTATGTTTAATTTAAAATTTTGTTTGAGGATAGCATAAAAGTTATAAATACGAATGCGAACGTACACAATATTGTATTGTACATGTATATGTTATATAATAAGAATTGAGTTTAAGAAACGTATTGTCATACTTTAAAACTGATTTATGCATTTTCTAATTTATTTAATAATCTGCGCAAGTATTTAAAATTAGTCTCACAATCACTCTTCCTCTCTCTTTATGCATTTTTCGATATGTTTTATGGATATGGATATGGATTCGACTCCATTATATAATTAATTCAATGTTCGAATTTCTACGAGTTTGTACATATGTTTAATAAATTCAATTTCAACTACAATTTGTTGCTATGCTACATTTTAGATATAAATGCATTCAATATTTCAAGTATCTTTAAAATGAAATAATTTAAAACGTAGGGCGAAAATCGAAGCATAAAATTTTTAATTATAATTATGTATTAATGTTTCATTTCGATTTATATAAATAATTATAAAACACATATACAAAAGCAAAATTTTGCTCAATAAATATGCTTGAGCTCCTTTAAAATACGTAAACAATTAATGGAACGAACGACTGTATGTTATCGAGTATCGGTATACGAGTACGTAACTTAGGCATTCCAATTAATAATAATGTGGTTATTAAGATTAAATAGGGATACCACAAATTCATGTTCACCGATCACAATTTATTTAAAAATGTCGAAAAACTATTTCAAATATGTTAAGGCCTTAGGAAATCACAGCTCAATTTTACTCATTCAGTGCCTACTCATTGACAATGGCATTTAAGACTAATTAGCATTATCTCGTATATCAAGATATTTGCATCCACTACCGAGGAGGGATGTAATTTATATTTCTCCTTCTCCGTCTGTAACGTACCGAAGTACTCATCGTAGACAAAAAAAATGTTTATGTCCTTAGCCCCCGCAAAATTCTGAATCGAATTCAGTTATGTTCGTGGCACTGTCATCAGTCAGTTTGCCAATGAACATAACGCTTCCACAATAATAATGCGACTTATAATCCTACTAAACTATTAAAAAGAGTACCGACTTTTCAGTTTAGGTTTTACTGATAACCTTTAAACTCTTTTATGACATATAGAAAGTCTGAAGTAAGATTCTTGCTGTGAACTTTTTTTAGCGTACGTTACACCGAGTGCTCTCCTGGTAGCTACACATGGAGACTAACGACTGTCTTTCTTGTTTGCTCTGTATGCGTATGTTGGGTAACTTTCTTTGAATTCATTTTATAATTTCTTTTTTCTTTTATTCATTTCTAATTATAAGAGGAAATAAAATTGAGGTAAAAGCGTGCAATCTTTTACAAAAGCATAGGATATTAAAACTTATTGTTTAGGCATGAAGAACGTAAAATTGATACACTTATGTATAAAACTTGCTATAACGAATAGAAGGAAAAAATGAATGAAAAATACTCGTACCGTCTTATAGAAAGGTTAAGTCGTAATTAAAGTTAAATACCTTAACAAGTTTACAATCAATTAACTTTCATAGCAATAAAACAGAAATCTTCAAAGACTTGTTAGGTGGACCTAAGAGATAGATATACTATCTATTTTATAGCATTGTGTATACTCCTCAGGCGACCATCCTGTCGGGGCAGTTCCCGTGAACTTGTCCTTTAACAACTTCATCGTCATTTGCTAGCGAGAATTCGTGTTACGACTCGCAAAGGCGAACAGAGCTCATAATTTGTACGACATTGAGCTAATCTAATGAGATCATAGTATCTTGATACCCTTATCGGTCAATCTGGTTTAATCTGGTTCGTCTTCCCTTCTATAAGCTTTTTTATACACAAAACTTTTAGTATCGACCTCCTTTTCGCTAGACACGGTAGGTGAATTAAACGTAGCGTTCAAGTTCATATGAAGGAAACCCTACGTTTGGATCTCATCCAAGTTTCTCAGAGTAACAAAAGCAAATAGGAGACCAACCTTCAGCGGCATGTTGTAAGCACGATCTCACCAGTGACTTATGCAGCCCTTCGTCGAGTTCTTTAGATCATCGTTTAATAAAACCTAGAGAGGCCCTTGCTTTGCTAACAAGGGACTGAATATGTCGGTTAAAAGCCGACATTCTGGCATCAAATATTACGGCTAGGTCGTAAATTCATGGAAATGCTTCCAATACCTGATCGTAAAAGAAATGCGGTGAACTTATTGCAACAATTCTCGAGCAAGGCAAACGTTTGCATTTAGCTGCGTGCCGTTTACATTACACCACTTCATGAGCAAAAGCAAATCTGACCGAAGAATGTCAGACCCACTGACATTATTGAACGAATGAAACAGTTGCACATCATACGCATACATAAGTATATGACAGCCACTTATAACAGATGGAGTTCATTCATAAATAGAATAAAAAAAAAGCCCAGAGGGGAGGCCACTTCGAGGTCCACCTAACCTAATAACAATTTCAATACGCACGCAAGCGTTGAATAGAACTTTTTGAGTGCGGCCCTCTAAATATGAGCCAAACTAGTTTATAAGAACCTTCGGGAAAGCAATCTTGAAGAGCTTAAAGATCATGATTGACTCTGTCATACGCCTTGCTTACGTCGATGTAAATTACGTCAATCGGTTCGCCGCAGTGTTTTTTGGCAAATCCACAAAACCATTTCTTAATCTCTTTTTTTTATTTTGAGAAGGGAAAGGGAGGGATTTTACAATCATTCTACAGTAGAGTTTAAGTCACTTTTGGCTGGCTTAAACGGAGCAGTGATATTAAATACGTATTCATATTTTGTGATTAAACTATCATTCTTTACCTTTAACAGACTTGTACGGTACTCATCGCTTATTTCAGTGAGCGATAAAGAACGTTTTTTATACAAATATTTTGAAAGGTTCTTTAAGATATTTTTTAACAACTGACTAAACCTAAAGAGATAAACAACTGTTTCATTTTCAGATTTTTTTTTTCAATTTCAGTTTCTTTCCTCTTGTTTTTTTTTTTTTTTTTTTTGAAAATTTTATAACCAATCACTTTAACAGCGAACGAATGATTGTTCATTGGGCATCCACTAATAAACTATTTTGTGCTTATTGTTGCAAAATTTCTAAAGAGTTAACTTTTATCAATATTTTTTGTCATTTGTTATGCTTTCCTTTCTATCCAACTACTGCACCATATAGATGAAAACAAACAAACCAGACAATCAGACGAAATTCATCGATGGCAAAAAAATATTAATTTAATGGCTAGAGCCAGGGCGAAAAAAGAGCAAAGTAACAGCAGAGTAACGTTTTCATAAAACTGAAACAACAACAACAACAAGAACAAATGTCCAAAAACCTCAAAAAGATAACAATGAAACGGACAATATTGGTATGAGAGAGCGTACGTACAGCGAAACATGCAATTGACACACAGAGGCGTATCAAAGGCAGCATGGACGTAAGGTCGCTTAACCAGACATAGCCATAAAATATCAAGCTTTCTCTACTCATCTGATGATTGTGGTCGGTGTAGAATAATTTTTTTTCTTCCTTTTTTTCAGTTTTTGTTTTTTTTTTTTTTTTTTTTTTTTTTTTTTTTTTACTTTTTTTTTGTTACTGTCATGACTATGGCAACACGATAGAACTGCATGTTTACTGAAAATATATTTTCATTTGACAATAAAGACACGAGATAAGGTAGCCGGAATTCTCGCTTCCAGAAAATCAGAAAAAACCTTAAAAAAAAGCGCACACACATACACACACACACATACACACACATACATACACGTAACAAAAAAGCAATTTTGTAAATCAAACTTTTTTTTGCAATTTTTTTCTTACCGAAAAATTGTATCTTTTAAAAAGAAAAAAAAAAAAAATGCTTAAATTCTTTGAAAAACTTAAACGATTTCAGTAAAGTGGCAATTAGTGCATAGCTAATTAACTTAAATTAACCGTTAAACGGAAGTAATGCCCAATTAAAATAATTTGAAAAATCAAATATTTGCATAAACGCCTAGACATCGACTTCATTCACAGTCAACATAAATTACTTTGTGCCATAACCCACCTTCACAGTGCTTTGACAAAATAAACATAAATCATATTCATTTAACACGAAGCAACGAAGGCTCTCAATGACACGCCCTACCTACGGCAAACAGTGTGTCGAGCGAACAGATACAGTCATCGTACATAAAAGTGCTACTCTTCCGTACAGAACTGGAGCATAAATAACACTTTAGTGTTGTTAAGCCAAAGGGAGCAGAAATAATGATAATAAAAAGAAGTCGACGGGAAGAAGAACAAATGAACGAACATAACATGTTCGATGTTAAAAGAAAACTTTAAAAATAGAAACTAATAAACTAATTGCAGCCATATAACGCAGCACAGAACAGAGAATGAGAAATGCTTCGTGAATGTTAAAATGACAGTGACGCAGTAGCTGCCTTCTTTTTTATTTTTTCTTTTCCTTCATACATTTTTTTTTTTCTTTTAATACAAAACAAATGAGAAGAAGAGTACATCCGTCTCTTTAAAACGAATCGTGGATACCCACAGTCTCAACAAATTGGGCGTCTCTGGCTTAGTGTGGGCACCGCAATCCAGGCTTTGACTTTTGACGTTTCGTGAGCATTTTCTAAAGATAACGGTTGCGTTTCTGATATTGCGCACATTGCCAACGTTCATGTATAGATGGGAAATTCCTTTCTATCTCGAATTTTTGCAATCACTTCTAATTAACCGCAACAACTTTTGAAAACTTTGGCAAAAATAGATAGATTTTCCTAAGTTAACTCACAAAGCTGTCTATGCAGATCAGTTATATGTGTGTATGTATTCAAATAGATCTTATACTGCGTTTCTCTTGACGTTACTAACAGTATGAGAGACATGTGTGCACCAATTTACGATAGAGGACATAACAACCACAAAACAGTGAAACCGATACCATGCCTTATGGTATTTTCAATTAAATTTTCGCTTATATATGCATCACTCATAGTTTTACTTATACAATACTTAAGTGCATATAACTAATACGTATTATATAAGTGACATCTAATGCATAAGGAAAAAATATTTTAATTAATTTCATTTACAGGACGGCCAACTTTCCTAACTTCACTACTAAAATGGATTGTTAATCAATCTAAAGTCGTAATGCTTTCAATTTTTTAAATACGCTCGTTATGCACATGTCCTGGATAGAAAACTATATTCACCCAAAGATAATATTAGAATTGCCTTCAAAGTTTCCCGTCGCTCTTATCTTCAATATCAGAGACATTAGCTTAAAGTAAAAGTAAATTAAGCCCAATTTTTCGCAAAGAAATCCGCATACTAAGGCCAACAAATAGATTTGCGCATTAAAGCACATTTTTTCGAGTTGGTTCAGAAACTTTCGTCTTAAATATTTCCTATGCAAAGATGATCACTGCCAAAGGGGAGATAATGATAGAGATAAGATAAAAACGAAAATTCCCACTTTCCATGCAAATTCTCTAGAGAGATGGCTGATATCTTGTATATCACTGGGAAGGGAGTCTTCGAAATTCATTAAAATTTACTACAACATCGATTGGAGAAGCCGCTAGTCACTTTATATGCCCAGGATCGGCTAAGCAGCTCGACGTTTGGCATAACTTTAAGGAAACTCATCTAACACAAATAATATTTGCAATGAATTATCCCTGATTATCAACAAGGGAGAAATTTACATTCCGTTATCCTAAAATGGGTAAAAGTTATATTTTCATACTTCATAATACGGGTGGGTATAGCTGGTTTCTTCTGAGTAATGAGTTTAATTACATTGTAAACGTCCCTCTTGACCGGTTCAGTTAATCAAATTCTTTTGTCCAGATAGCACACAGCTGGGCAGACGGACAGACGAATAAACAGGCATGCTTAGATGCATTCCGAATTTGACACTATTCAAGCACATATGTATACACTTTATGAGGTTCTGATTGTTAAAAAGCTTTTGACAAAAGTAATTAAATATTGATATGAATATTGGGTGAGAATAATGGATTTTTTCCATTATTGTACAGATACTAGCATCGTAGAGCATCGCCCAAAGAACATATATTTCAAAATTGTATAGGATTATCTGCTTTAGCTTGGCGGTAAGGAGCGACAGACCAATTTGTTAAACCCTTTGGAAAACAGAGCTGTTCTCAACTAGCGTGATGATATCGAGGAAACCTTGGTACGACTTGGCCCATTTCCAGTAGAATATTACAGTGGCAGACAGATGGACATGCTTAAATCAATTTAGAATTTAATGCAGATCAAGGATATATAGATGATCTGGTCGCTAAAGCTTCTTCTGAGTGCTGCAAACGTTGTGACAAAATGAATATACCGTCCATCCTTCCGTCTGAAGTAGCAAAAACGATACTTTCAAGATGCAAGAATAGCATCGAATAAAACTTCCTGCTTATAACTGGATTTGACAAAAAAAAAGGGTTTGATTTGATCTTTAATCAAAACAGAAAAAGAACGCCGTAGAAGTGGCAAATGGTAGAGCGATTCTATTTGCGGTTACAAAGCAACGATTTGATAAAAAAAACTGTATTCTGAAATTAGTATTGCGAAGTTACTAACGCAATTGTTCCGGAATACCAGACTTGATTAAAAATGCTGTGATAAGCAAATACATTGCTTTCCTTTATGTCTACTGACCACGACATAGCTATGGAACTAATTTGGAAACTTGCAAATCTCTTTAAAAGGTAACAAACAGTAACTTTAGTTAAAGAGATGGGCTAGAAATCGCTCTTGGTTCAGTTTGCTGCTGCAAAGCAAGCAAGATATTATCCGGGACAATAAACAGCGAAGAGCATTAATAGACAAAGATTATCATTTTATTTCATCGGTTAACCTGATCTATATTTAATGATCAATCGTAAACCGTACAACAGTATTCGACTATCGAAAGTGTTTTAATAGTATTGAGAGGTAAAAGTCGTTCGACTTAAACTCTTTTTTCTTCAATTTTTTGTTTACCCACCGCTAGCCTGCATTCAGCCTTAGCAAGTCCTTCTATACACGGATAAGCATAAGGATTTATATAAAAATAAATAAATAAATAAATCAATAAGCAAAAGCCAAAAAAATTTATTTTTCTTTTAAATCCAGCTGACTCGGCAATTCTCCGCTATTATCCACGTGGGTCAATCTTGAATTTTAAACCGTTACAATGTATGCAGATTTTTAGTAACCACAAATGTCTACAAGGTCTGGTAAATTTCCGAATTATACTGAAACGTGATACGATCAAGTTTTATTAACGGATCGAATCGCATTATCAACTGCTGTCGCGTTATTCATTTCGTTCGCTGCGTAATAAGGATTAGAATAATTTCCCAGCCCTTATTCGACTTGCGTCCTTTCATGTTGTTGTTAGAAATTAGTAACACGTGACTGTGGCTGTGTGTACTGTTCTCCTCTCTGTTTCATTTTGTGCTTCTTCCCGCTTTCTCTTGGCTACCATTGTCCCAGGACCAATACCTTGTCATTTCGGTGGCATTTTTAAAAATAACGGGCTCCGATCTCTTTGTGCTGTGCGCGCAATCGAGGTTTTCAACAGATTTAAGCCTTCCTTTGATAATTTTCCGCCTATATTTTCTAAAGAACTACATGTAAGTCGGTGCAGTAGTCCTTAGTCTATTACGGACGTACGTACGAACATTAAGATTAATATACAAAGAGATAATTTGAGTTTTACTGGGTGCATAATTCAAGCAAACAAGTGTACAATAAATAATTTGACGAAAAGTGTGAAAACTTCTTTTTGTTAACGATGCCCAGAGCGCTTTAACCGATTTGATTATTCTGATAAATTTGGTTCTCTAAACAAAGTTTTACAATTGCAATAAGTGTTTAAGAAGATAGATAGCTCATGACTCGACTGCGATTCCGCCATTCACCCTCACAAAATGCATGGAACATATTTCATGAGACCTCCGTTGCTTATTTCTGTAGTGCACAAAACTGGAAGAACTAAAAGATACCGTGTAGTGAAAATATAACATATTATCTGTTAAAAGAACTAAATCTTCTCTAAGGCTTTCTTCAGCCGTAGAACGCTCTACATCATAGAAAGAGAGAGAAATTGTTCCTCTCACCAGTAGACTCTAATTACTCTGTAATTTGACATTTCCCTTGATTCAGTCTGAACTGTTCTGAACATAAATCACTTTAAGTATCGCAAGAGAATACTATAGGGTTAGCTATTTTTTATACCCTACACCGCTGAGAGGGGGTTCGAAAATTGTCCCAGCCAGTCCAAAGTTTCCTCACCAATTTAGAGTGCCGAAGTTCTACTTGTTAGCCACTTTTGCCAACAAATTTTGAGAATTACAATTCTTCCCATATAACAACTTTTCAGAATAGTGCGTCATATGAGCAGTGGTCGAAAATGTACCGGACCAATCCGAATCATTTTCAATAGCGTTCGTCACCATGCTAAATTTCATTAAAATATCTGTAGAATTGCGACCTGAACACAAATTTACATGGACAGATATCAGGCGGACAGACAAGCTTAGAGCAATTCAGATCATGATTCTGTAGCGATCGGTATAATAAAAAGTGGGTCTATCTTAAACCCTTCTGCGTGTTACATACGTCCGCACCATTTGTGGTATATAGGGCACATTAAGTAGACCTAATTTGACCCAAATGGGTCTATTTCTTCCCCCACTCCATAGGAGCGATATCTGATGATATCTTAATAATTCATACAAGGGAGTTTGGATCGCATAGGTCTGTTCTTTATTTTGAACCCTCACCTATATACGCGCTATCACCAAACCCACACCCTTATATGCAGGGAAAATCTAACCTTTTCATATGCAACTATGGCTTTGCATGACAATCATGTGTACCTTCAAAACGGGCGAATAACTGTACTACGAATTTTCAAGAAAAATTTCAATCAAACACTATCCTAATTTTATTGGTATACCTTTAAACCACAAATATTCCATAGCCTTATGAATACGTCCATATCCATAGGACGCCAGTACCTCCTTTGATGCTATAAAAATGCATTGGGGATTTCTTAGCTGAAGCAGTGCAGTTAATATAGTTAAAGTAATTTAAAATTTAAAATCGATCACTGAGAAGTCGTGTGTGTATTAACGACGGAAAATATTCCATATATATATATATATGAAAGTAAATCGCAGTAAGTATCTCGCTTGACATAAAGGCAGAACAGATTGCCCTTCGCTTACGTTAGGATGAGTTTCATTCAACGACAAGTTCGAAAACTTTTATTAACAAATTTTATATTTGACAAATTATATATCTGTCTACAAGTTTTTGTGACCGCAAAGTAGCTAACAAAAGATGCTATTTGTCTAGTATGTGCTATATGTATATAAAAATCAGCTTCATGTTAACGATAGCGAGCGCTAATGGCGTAGAAATGACATATTGTTGAGGAATTGCCTCTTGAAATGTCAACTGCCAGCAGGTTAGATTAGGTTATTCACACAGACTAATGCATATATAAGCGCATATATACATGGAATAGGAATATCAACAAAAAATCTCTAAGTTATAATACTCAGCAACTGTCAGCATCATCGTCATCGTCATCGTCATCGTCGTCATCATTGTAATTATCATTATCGTCAACATCAGCAGACCAGAGTCATTGTTGATGTCAACAGCAACAATAACACCAACAACATTACACAATCTACACATATCGTATATGTATGTGTGCATAATGCATGTACATTTGTATATACATATACATAGACCATGACATTAGAGATCTAGCTCTACTAGACACGCATCAACAAACTTTAGTATAATATATGTGAATATATCCTTTTCAATACATATATATATATATATATATACATATATACATTTACGCATATCCCTTTGTTACCATAGTAACTGCAGCCTCTAACTAACCCTTGTATATAAGTATGCGTATGTGTAATTCAGTAGTTCCCGGACGCTTCCACAATATAAGACATATGCTGGTGAATGCGGCTTAACGGAGGAGATGTGGTTATGCACTGTAAATGACTGTTGATAGTAAATTGCTGGCGTTATTATTATTATTATTATTGTTGCTGTTGTTGCTGTTGTTGCTGTTGTTGCTGCTGTTGCTATTGTTATTATTGTTGTTGTTGTCGTCATCATCACCGCCACCGCTTGCTTGTCTACTCTTCTACGATAATATAACATATACACACTTACTCATACAAAGATAGATCTCTTAACAGAAACTCTATTTTACATTTTATCTCAGTTAACGGTGTGTTCTCATATTGTTGCTAATGTCGTCAACTGTTAAACTTCATTATCGTTGTTCTTTATGATATTAATTTGGTTGCCATTATTGTTGTCGTCGCTGTTGTCGTTGTTGTTGTTGTTGTTGTTGTTGTTGTTGTTGTTGTTGTTGTTGTTGCCGCTGTTGCTGTTGTTGTCATAGTCGCAATCATAAAAACCATAGTTTCAAGTTGAGGTTTTAACCATTTTAGTTTGCCAACATCTACCATCAACTGCCGTCCATACAAACGCTCGCACATTTACTTTCTCTGATACACGAAAAACTCACACATACACATACACACACATACACACACACACAGAGAGAGATAGGCACGTACAAAGTACATTTTGTAGCCGGTTATTTTTCATTAGTTAAAGATTCGTTATGTTGCCGTTTGGTGTTTTCTCTCACAAAGAGAATTATTACAACGGTGTTGTGGTATACATATAACTTGTACTTGGTCGCATTTTGAAAAGCGATCTCTCCAACGGGATGCATACCTCCACATAGCTCTAACCCATTCGGTGTCTAATCTTTTTCTATTATTTCGTACAGCTTTCGCTTTCCATACTCTATGGGAGATTTTTGCATAAATGTTTGCTCATATATGCGGTATGGTATGTAAAAACCGTAAATTTTCTTGCATATTTTCAATTTGATTAATGGTTCTGGCAAACAGAAGAATGATAAGAAAATTATGCTAAAACTGTACTAGCAACAGCAAAAGCAGCAGCAACAACAACAACAACAATAACAACAACAACAACAATAATAATAATCCAACTAAACCAAGTGTTATCATCATTAGACAATATTGTAACAGTAAGCGGATACTAATTACCAGCAGCAAAGTCTATGATGATGTATTACTTTCTCTGACTTTTTACGTATGATATTTCATAAGACTAATTAGATATATATCTTGCAAAAGCAAAAACGAACAGAACAAAAGAAAACAAAAAAAGATAAATCGGCAACTGCTTAGAAGTAGACAATCCTAACTCATAATTGACTGCATGCAAAATTGTTAACATATCATGCATTTAAAAATTATGATTACAAAAACAATATAAAGTATGATTTTATATATATATATGTATGTCGTTTGATGGAAAAGTAAGAAGAACTTTCAAATTGCTGTCTCTATGCCGAGTTATGATTGCTTTTATGCAAGCTTGCACTGTAAGTGAGAGTTTGCAGGTAATTCGAAGACACGTAAGCACCAACACGTTTACGCATATCATACGACGTATCTGAAAGAATGTTTAGAAAGTTCCTATTCAGAAGAGAGATCACAAAGCATTGGAAATTTAAAAAAAAAAATGCCTCGTTCGACGTTCTTATACCATAAGCACGACTTTACAATTCCGTGAAAGTAAGTCAAACAAAATCCTAGTAACGCGAGATAGAGTAGAAAAGAACTGAGAACTTACAAATTAGTGATTGCTGCTGCGAGAGAGAAAGAAATAGCAATAGGGACGACAAGGCAGAAGTACTTACTGCCATTTAGCAATGAGTAGATACCTACCGCTGATATGGAGGACTCAAGTATATGCTCCCGTTTTGTGGTTAGTGCTTGTTTGTCATCATGTATCGATCACATATATTTAGCTCTATCGAAGTAAGACAACTGGATCTATAATCTTTGTGAAATCGTAACACACGCAAAAATCAAAATCAATTAAAAAATCAAGATTAAACAAAAAAGAAGATTATATTTGGTCGTGACCGAATCGTTTATACCCATCACCGTGGTCCTGAAAAAGGCTAAGAACTAAGTAAAGGAAAGGAATTAAGGGTGAACGCGGCTGATTTACTCTGTGAAAATTTATACAATGTTTACGTTACACTATGCGAGTAAAAAACTAAAAAAAAGAAGGAAAAGCAAAGTTGGTCACAGTGTTTGTTGCATGGGCATGTGGCCGTGTGGGCGTGTATCAAATACTTTTGCAAATTTTTAGGCCATATCTTCATTTTTTTTACGAACGACAGAAAGTTTGACAGACGGACCTGCTTAAAACTATTCAAAATTTAATGCTGATCAAGGATATATATACTTCTGTAGAGTCTGTGAAGCTTCCTTCTAAGTGTTGCAAACGTCTCGACAACATAAACATGCCCCTCATCCATGATTGATGGTTAATAGTTTAGAAACAGAGATAATCTCGAAAAACGACTGTCAATTTTTTTTTTATTTTCGTCTATAACTGTCGATCGCGTGAGGATATACCGGATAAACCTGCTTCTCAAATATGTGACAGAACCATCTGCAACGATGACACTGTAATTATAATTTACTCCCAATTTATTTATAATTGGGTGAAGAAAATGCTAATGTGCTTTAATAGCAAATGCCATTTTTATGGACTCTTACCTTTCTATATATATATATATATTTGTATATATAAAGGTATATGTATATATATATATATATATATATATATATATATATGTATATAAAGCAAGCTACAGTATGACTTGATAGGGTTAGTATTGCTAAGGTTACTCCACACTGAAACCGTCTCTTGGGAAATACATAAATATATATATATATCGGAACATATATCTTCAATAAATATATACGTGCACATTCACTTGAACTAAATTAAATGCTAACATGATAATAGAAAAATACATATAATACATTAATACGTCTGAATGGTCAATCAAGTGTAACGTAAACGTTAACATTTGATTTCAAGAAAGATATATTGACTGTATAATAGCTTACAATTTTGCACAAACTTGTATTAAGAACACTTCATTAAATCATAATAAATAAGTTTATAAGGAAAAGAAAGAAATACGTATACGAATCAATTACATTACATTCCAAGAACGAATAATCTTATAAGCGGGCGCATGCTTTTGTTAGTTTCTTACTATATCTGCCGTATAGACAGCACGCTACATTTGTTAAAGTAGTGGCCAATGAAGATTATGTAGCTGATATACATATATGTAGGGTCAGTATAAACATCAGGATCTATGTACTTCCGTCTACTTGTGTGCCATTCGGCGGTAATTTTGATCTAAAAGTACACACACACACAAACAAGCGCGCACACACACGAATTTGAAGCAAGAAAATATTTCGTTTTCACAAAGTTACGTTTGAATATCAACAACAACAAATCATCCTGCAATGAACGAAGAACCGATAAATATTCCTTTCTCTGGCGGAGACGTTTCAATCTTAAATTCTTCGTTTTTTGTGACGTGCTGGCATTTATTGTCAGCAATCAAATTTTTCAAATATTTTCTTATCGAACTCTATTTTCAGTCATTCGATTCCTTCATCGGATGCTTGACATTTTGGTTGGCGCTATTGGAAGGCTCTATGCACTGCAGATATGCTCCTAATACTTGTCCTAAAGAACAACTAGCGATCATCATTTTGCTTGTTATGGATATCCTAAAGGTCCTAATGTAACCTAAATTACGTCGTGCTTCTTGGTTTGCTTGACTATTTCAGGTCTTCAGCCAGCTCGAATTGAACATTCTTACAAACTTCAAATACCCCAACGTACGGCCAAAATATTCCTTTCGGCCCTTGGATTTGTGTTATGTACGATCAAAATGAAAAAGTTTTCAAGTCTTTATGTCGCTTCACAGACGATTTAACTGTAAATGAGGATAAAATACATAGAGTTGCGGTAATCAAAAAATATTTAAACAATTTGTGACCGCTAACCCGTCAAATTTTTCTTTATTAAATATTGCATTTCAATAAGTTTAGAAGAAGTAAAACGTAACTGAGCGTACTTGTGTATATTGTGTTCAGAAAAAGTAAGAAAAAAGGACAGGACATCGGAGCCACCTTGTCGAAGTATCATTAACACGTTCTTTAACACGCTCGCGGACAATGCAAATTTCAGTGACGTTCAAAAATTGATTGTAAATTTTTTTTTTTTCAATTACTTATGATATCCGAAATCTTATTAAACACCTTTGCTAAGGATGATTAGAAGATAAAATTTTAATCGTTATGAACAATAAAATGCTACAACATTTATGTCATTTTGCGTCATATTTTTCAACTGGAATGACGTAAATGCTTTAGCATACATATGAGAGAAAAAATGAGAAAGAGCGACAATGAGAAAATCTGCTCTCTGCTAGGAAATTAAAAAAGGCTTTAAGTAAATTTGTAAATACAGAGAGAAGAACAGATAAGAATATTACAGCCGAGCAAAGCCGACTTTTCAATACTCTAGACCGCTTTGCCTAGTGCAGTTATTCAGTTATTCGTTTTGTTAATAAAATACCAAAAATTATACATTATTTTCATGCAAAGACATAATTTTCATGAAGCCCGCAATGTAAAAATTTTATTATTTTTCAGTTCCCGTCATAAGAAACTGGGACTTAGACTGTCTCTCCATTGGTTTTCATGATAACCCGTTTATATGTTAAGGAACTATGTGATCCAAAATTCCCAGCCGTTAATTTTTGTACTGAATTCCTATTATGGACCTATTTTCTGCATAATATATTAAAAATGTAATCTTTTTTCTGAAAAAGTGGTGTAGGGTATAACAAAACCTTTAGAAGATCACTTAAATTTTTAATCTTGTATTTTGTAAAATAAAAATGGAAAATAATTTGTAAAACATCTTTTATTCTTTGAGCCAAGCTGATGATAGGTATCAAAATTTAGGTGCTTAATTTTCTTCTTCTTATATATGACTTTTAGGTCAATAAACCTGAAAGTAAATCATCTCAGGTGCAGTTACTTAATAAATCAAAAGATATTTTTCTAATTTAAAAACAAAAAAAAAAAAAAAAAAAAAAGAAGCAAACATTTATACTTCAATTTGAGCAGAAGAAAGTGTAATTTCATGGCTGCTCCTTGATAATGCAATTGTTGATAAGCATATAGCCATCATTGCTATTTATTTTTAAATATAAATCACTATCTCTCGCATTTCTAGGGGAAAGTGAATATGAATGTGAATGTGAATGGAATACATTTTCTTATGACATTTCTGGGTATAAATGACTTAGTTTAGTTGACATATACAATATTTTTGTATGTGTACGTGCATAAACTACAACGACTATGTGCTTAGTATGCTAAAGTATGCGTAATTTCTGGGTCATTGCATATGATTTTCTCTTATCAAATCTCTAGTAAACATTAAGGCAAAGATATACATACATAAGAGGGTTTTAGGCGTATTATGATATATATATATATATATATCACTTTAAGTATATCACTTTAAGTTTTTAATATTCCTTAATACCTTCTTTTTTTTTTATTTTATTTAATAAAAATATTTTCAATATCAACCATTTAACGACCATTAACCTGCAATTAAATTTATTTATATCATTTATTCACTTTTTATTGCAACATATCCTGCTGATTGGATTATAAATAATAGCTATAAAGTAAAATATTAAAAAAAAAAAAAAATGTATATTCGTTACGGTAAAGAGTAAAAATCGTTTTATTATTAAAACATAAACTATGCATAGGTATAAAAAGTTGCACCCGCCGCCTGGACAGACAATAATAGGTTGAATAAAACTTATTCAGTACATAAAGACTGTAAACTATTGAATAATTAACGTTCATAACTTTATAAGTGATATTATTACGGCTATTGTTGTAGTCGTGCGGCTATCGTTGTTAGTAACAAAACTTATAGAGAGCTTCCTATATATACTGACAAGGTATATCGAACAAGCGCTGAACTTCCACATTATGATAGGCATTCGCCAACTAGCTGGCTGTATGTCTTGGCCATTGATTGTAATGAACATCATCAAGGAGAGAGTGGATGGGTGGGTATTAAATTACAAGGAGAGGTCAATACTTCAATAATTTCCAATTACTCAAACCATCCAAACATTTCTGACTAACCACACAAAAGCATTCATATTTCTGAAAACACGCATATGTATTTATATATATATATATATTAATACAAAACCATTTACTTACACATATAAGTTAAACAAAGAAATGTACTCTTTCTCTCCAAATACTTCGCATGTACTCTGCTCAGTTGTATACGTTGCGTGGATGTTTCATAACCAAATATGGCGGCCACTATAGAGTTCGATGCACACCAAAGTCAATTAATTAGCTAACGTAATCAAAATTAATGTCTAATAAGAAACGTTTGTATCTTCTACCATCTAACCATGTGTATCTATATAAATTTTCAACACACAATCACATTGCACTGAACAATGCTGCTGATCAAGGGTATCATCAAACAAGAAAAAAAAGCCCTGTTAACAATATTAACCGGTTGGATATTGTTTAGTATTCAGTTCATTCATTTCATTACTACTACTACTACTGCTACTAAGGCAGCGCGGGACTGCAGCGGAAATCTTATTTTTAATAGAATGAAGCAGCAGAGAATTAATTAAGTTAGTTTACTAAAATCGCTGCTGCTGTTATTGCATACAATCTCCACAATGTGTGTGGAATTATTTATATAAAACTAATTTTAACCCTTATGAAAATTGGAAAGCTTAAGTTGATAAGGTTTCCTTTTCTATTCGTATCAAAAAAAGTTAATCAGTATTTTCATTTTACAGTTGATATTAGTTTTGCATAATTTACTTAATATCTTATTAGGGACTTGAATTTAATTCAAAAGGGTTGGACATTTTGCTCACGAGTTTACTGAGAATTAAGCAAAAAAGTTGCACTCATTCTGAATCCAATTTTTAATAGTTTAAAAAAAAAAACAAACCGACAAGAGTAATGGATAAGTGGACGAATGGCATGGCAGCTATAAAAAAACAAAAAATAGCTACAAGGAAGAATGAAACACGAGCAATGGAAAAGAAGAAGAGAAGAAAGGACAGACTCATAAACAAATGATATGGAACGCATGGAGGAAAGGACGATCAGTAAGAAGTCAGTAGCTTAAGACAATTGGTAACATGGGCCGACGAACGGAAGTTTAGACGGGCGCACGGGCAAACACAACAGAAATAATGAAATGGCGACAAGATATACAAACAGCGAACAGATGCAAAAACCATCCAATCGATGAACGAAAGGATGAAAAGTTAGTACACGGAAAAAAATAGGACGTACCAAGGAAAAGGCAAAAGAACAGTCAGACACTGCGCAGGGAACGTCTTATTATGGTGTAATATAGTTTCCCGCGAAATCACTTAGACCCATAGTGCCCAACGGCTCCTTCCAATGAGCAGGATAATCCTCATTAATAAGATGCGTTACCACTCCTTAAGCTTCAGCACAAGAAAGTTGGTGCATGAAAATTCTCACATTTCTTGTCAGTGGCGAAGTCTCTTTAACACTTCATTTTGTACCCCCCAACCCCCAACCCCCAACCCTGAAAGCGTGGCTGTGCGCAGCCAAAGTTTTTTTTGCATTTGGATTTTTCATACATTCCGAAAAGCCATTCTCTGAAAGGCTTTCTTCTCTTAAGAAGTTTTGCATTCGAAAGATGTGCGTCGACAAAGCATAGCTCCCACTGTACTGTCAGCCCGCCTACTGCTTCTTAATACCATCAAAGCTGCCTGGGTGAACATGGCAGTGTGTTTGGCTTCCATAAGAGAGAACTATTTGAAGAAAGCAAAGCTCCCTCATTATCAATTAAGAAAAGAAGCTTTTCTTCCGTTGTATTCTCTTAAGTAAGCCAATGACGAAAACGCATCACCCGATTATAAATAGTAAACTCAAGACCCTTCTTAACCGATGACTGTTTGGAGTATCCCCACAAAATAGGAGCTCCTTTATAACAGTTACGTTGATAATGGGCATCACAAAGAGGTGAAGACGTCGGTACGTCTATACCCTCACAGAAAGGCCAAAGCAAGAAGAGCAGGGACAGAGGTCTTTGCGTACTTTAAGTAGGTACATGCCGTGAGAAGTAGAAGTGCACTGATAGACAGAAGATGTATAAGAAGGCTTGAAGCAAGAGCTTAAAATAGGTCAAGGTCAAATAGCTAAGACGATTTGAATCCGCCCGTCAAGTATGTACTTATAATACATCGATTAATAACTCCCAGGGCTAAGTAACAAAGAAATTACTTGTTCGTCAACCAACACAGTCTCTCTCAAGAGTGATACAATTGATGCAACGATTCTCTATCATTTTGATATCTTTTTTTTGTTGGACCTTTTTTTGAGATTTGCAAACAGATGCTAGCCCCTAGGCGCTAGATGTGGACAATATAGTCAGTGGGACGCCAATCCAAATTTCAATTCACACAATTTTGCCGATATTTCCATTGACTTGCAACGCAGGACATTTGTTCCATTGTGGGCGGAAATAGAAGGCGATTTTCAAGCCAATTTGGAATTTTCTTGCAAAATATTAATTAGGCAAACCGGAATGGTTCGGGCCAAGGGCAAGTGCCAATGAAAATCCTTCAGATCGGTTAATCGTTTCGACCACTCACCATACAAAGCCTTATTTTGAAAAGTCGTTACATGCATAAATGCTATTAAACGAAGTGATGTAGGGCATTTAAACGGTAGGCCGTGCCCCACTACAGTTGTTTTGAACTTGAAAATTTTGCTCTTTTTTTTTTTTTCAAAGAACTTCCATACTTTCCAGATAATTTATTGGTAATTTCTTTGACATTCAATTAAGCAAATAATTTGAAATTTTCTGAAAGCAAATTATTATAGAATTTTTTTTTATTTTTTTTTTAATATTTATAAATAAATGAGTGCGATTCGTTTATGTCGATAGCTTTTCTCGGGTACTTGCAAAAAATCATACTCGAAATAACTTATCAACAAGAAGGCAAGAAAGCATTTATAAGGCGAAGATAGAAAAAGTCTCTAGACTTACGAAGCCGCAGCGTGCACAACACAGTTGGGAAAAGAGTGCAAGTGTGACTTTTTCTGTCTAATTTGAAAAACAGCGGCACTCAATTATGAAGCGTAGATTAGAAGATTGATTGCGATATCCAAAGCTCATGTAAAGCATAAAATGATCAAGACTAGGGGAATCATTGACATCAAAGATCTCCGTGAATAGTCAAAATGTCCCCATTTGCAAGTCGATCAACTTGATGTACAATCAAGGGCAATAACAACTGATGGATTGTAGTCAATAAACACTCAATATGCCAAAAGATTTTAAATTGTGACATCGCACACAAAACATTAGTAACGATAAACTGAAATATGAACGCATGAGGGACGCAAGTCCCTCTGATTGGCAACGAGTTCGATCAATAATTTATTGTTTGTTCGAGTTAAGCTCCGATATCTAGGATCGTATGTAAAAAATGGCTCTTTTCGTTTGATAACTTTAAAAGATCAATTGGTCTGTCCATATGGAATTCGTTCTCTGTCTGAAAGACGGATAGAGAGACGTAGGGCTTAGCAAAGTGCGCAATGCTTTGAATATATTGTAATGCTTAGCATTTTCTCTCGAAATAAATCCTCTTTTTATTTCTAATTCATTCTTTCCACATCAATTTAAATCCAAGCACCTATGAGTGCAATAATTTTCAGAACTTAATTAACTTTCCAAGTAATTGTTTTGTGCAATCAAATCACTGCGAAGTTTAGCGAACGATCTATCAATTGAACACTTTAAATGCATTCAGTGTTATGCTGCGGTTGCTTGCTTGAGGGAAAAGCGAGAGATCAAGAAAGATGGAGAGAGATAGCGAGCAAATTTTTAGGAAATTAGTTCAAACAAAATGTTTTACAAATATGTTCTTCCTTGCCTATATAGATATATAATTATTGCGAGCACGTATGTATCCATAAGTGAAAAGAAATTTTTAGGCGCATAGCCAGGCTACAGTGGTATAGTAAGTGTAAAGATTGTTCGAATTGTTTCCATTTCCGTTACCCACCTGTACACTCTCATACGCTAACTGCACTAATACATTAACCATCAAACAATTACACGCAAACAGACATGAACACATACACGTGCACATTCAAACTATCATTCATTTAATATTGTACATAATACTTTTGCGTTGCAATTGTTTGCCTGATGTGTGTTTTGGAATTTCTCATGTGTAGTTTTCAGTAGCATTGGCTACTATGGCAATGCACACATACTGTGTTGCCAGTACGAATGGTTATGGGTATAGTGCAGTAAACTATTTTCACATCGTTTTCAATTAAAAATCTCTTTTCAAACCTTCTACGAAGTTATAGGTATATCAAACAGTACGATATGTATACACGTGCATATATATACGTTCATACACTCATACATCCATATAAATTAATGAAAATCCTTAGTTTGAACTGTATTTTATATTGCGTTGTCCTTTCGTAAATGGTTTAAAGGTATAAGTTTAGCGTTCAATTTTCTATCCAGAAAACAAGTAGAGGAAAATATTATTAAAAATGCATGTGTTTTTAACAAACGCACACACACATGCACACATACATATATATATATATATATATATATATATACACACACACTATATATATATATATATATATATA
>KK502400.1:1419078-1432002 GCA_000688735.1 Glossina austeni
GTGTGTGTGTGTGTGTGTACATATATGTGGGTAAAAAATACACAAAAAATATATATAAAAAAGCATTAGCGTTATTCCCCAGTAAATAAAATGCGAGGGGTCATGTGTTTTGTGTTTATATCGGAAATTGGGTTAAAAATTTCACAAATTTCTTATCCATATATACTTTAAAAATTTTCAACTAACTGTCCCTGCTGCTGTTGCGTTGCAACAAAAATTAAAATGTACATAAATATGACCAGGTGAACAGGAAGAAAGAAACAGTACCAAAGCTGTCCGTCTATCAGACAAGCGGAACTAACGTAGAGGTCAGGTGTTATACACAATTATATATCGAAAGTGTGTACAAGTGTGTTTCAGTTGAGAATATTTTCAACATTACGAGTACTTTCGTTTACCTGATATTGTTTAGAGTTTATACATATATTGTGTATAGACATTTCATACGTATAACCGGTAATTTATTTAAGCACCGCATACACATACATATGCATTCATGCATTCATATATAAGAATATAGACACATTCTCTTGCACATAACTTTGTCGTTTTTTTTTTCTTCTTCTTCTTTTTTTTATTTTCAATGAAATTTGTTTTTGTAACAAAACTTTCAAAGGATCCTCCTTTATATAACTTACATGAACTTTTCAAATAAGCACACATACCGACATACATTATACAGCATTACACACACATATATATAAGTGCAAATTTATGTGGCTTTTTGGTTTTATTTTATTTTAGTAAAATCCAACGCTCTACAAAGTATATTAACTTTACTCTTGAGGATGTAACATAGAAAGAAAAAAAAAGAGAGAGTATGCATAAAAGTGTTTATCTATATTCAAGTCATTGCAAGAAGTTTTGAGTGGGTAAAAGCTCGGAATTATTCCAAATATTAGTCGGTCCACAAGCTGACATCACATCATGATTTCATTAGATTAAACCTCATATATTTATTTGATCCGCATACGTATACATTCGACTTAATAAACGCATTTATAAAAAAGTTGACTCAATACTTTTTTTTTTTTTTTAATCTACTCAATGATTTACGAACCGAAAATAGCTATTAAAGTTTAAATGCTACAAACATTCTTTAACTGCGAAACGCATTACAGTGTTACAGTCGTACTCAGCAACGGATCGGTCAACGACATTCTAGCGTCCACTTAATCAGCACATGAATTTTTAGTTTCAATTAGCGAGTCGAGAAGTAAACCCTAAGATCTGATATTCAGTATGGATGCAAAATTAGTATTCTAGTTGAGTTAGTGCTACCATAATGTACTTGGCTTACAAGGACTCTTCTTGGCTACTACTGAAAGCTGCTAGGTTTACGTATACGATCATGTCAAATCTCTTTGATCTATAAAACTCTCCATGAAAACGGATCCTAATGCTACTTCTGGTTCTCCTTACCCTACAGATGGAAAGGTGTTGCCATTTTCATTTATACTGAAATTAGTAGAATTTCCTTAAAGCTATTGAGACTTTAAAGTTCAAAATGGACAACATGTACACATATATCGCTAATAGGAAATAATATTTTGAAACCACTCAAGCAATATTTAGTTAGATGATCTTTTGGCATTTTTTCGACCACATGTGGTTTCCGACACGCTTCCACTCTGCAGAGACATAAATAAATGCTACTCCGAGTGCATCAGAAGCAAGAAACTTCTAGAGGAGTTAAGTCAATATTTTAAGGGAGTTTAAATGGGCATGCCTTCTAGTAAGGTACAACAAGTTTTGATAAGTTATGGTATTCAGCTTGTTCTGAATTTAAGACAGTTCTCAAATGCCGACAATTGAAGTCCGAGTCCATTGAGCTGCCATGACAGTAGCAGCTTGTAACGCATAATGGTCTTCTTCCCGTTAAGTCCACAACGTATCATTTCTCTAAGTATTAAAGAAGACATTGCCGCAGCCTTTTCCAATTCCCGAATAGAGTAAACAGATCTCTACGTTTGCCTTTGCGTCAGGCACAATAGCAATAAGCAATTTTTGAAATTTGAATTATAAGCAATTTTGAAAATTCAATTGAGTTTCTTTTGTCCCTTCATTTTTACGACTACCTCGTAGATAACAAGATTTTGATTTGTCTACAACATTGTTTCCCACGTTTAAAATATTTGCACGTGTTCCGCCTTCAGTCGCTTCTGATTCAATATTTAATAAAATTGCAAGAAACTTGTTTGCGTTTGCTTTCCTTTACAACTCAATTAGCTGTAGGCTGTAGCAGCTGTAGTTTGCCTGACAGCTGCACCAACAACAGCATGTAAACTGGTTGCTTTAAGAATACTCGTAAACTGGAATTCAAGGCCATTGAAAAAATGTTTTCTGCTTCAAACAATCGGAGTGATTGGTAAGAAAATCGCTATCTAATGAAGCCTTCTTACGGCCTGGTTAGCGTATCTATTGCAGCAGAAGCCTCAATGGTCGATTCTTTTTTAACAATCTTTCATTCAGAGTTCTTCTAGACTTTTATTAAAAAATGCAAACATTTTCTCAAGCACTCGAGAGCACAATTCGAGATTTTTTCGATTCCAATTCTTGTGCAATTCTATGCGATACTCTTTTGTATCTTGTTTCAGCTTCTTTCAAAAGTCTCACGACATTTACCTCGATCATTATTATTATTATTAGTGAGATCTGTGATCTTTGAGATCTGTGCGCTTAGTAAAATATTTACAAGCAATTAAGATTCGGTTACAACCGTAAGTGTTTTTTCCACTTTATTGTTTGTTAATGTTGTATTTATTTATTTTGTTTTCTTCTCATTTTTCTTTATTTACTTTTCCTTCGTGGTAAAGTTTTCTCGAGTGCTATGTTTTAGAAGAAGAAATAATTAATTATTAAATGCAAGTCAATAGAAAAGTGAAACGAATGAACCGGAATTGAACGAAATGATTGAAAAACCATTGTTTCGCTTTAATTATTTATGAAATTGCCCATAAAACATGTAACAATACTTACTTTATTGGTAATTGATGTTAATGGTTGCGGTAACATTTCCTAAATAAAACTAATTAAATACTATTGCAAATAATTTAGAAAATCAAAATAAAGTAGAAAAAAAACAAAAAAAGTAAAGAAAATTTGCTTTTGACTGAAGTGATTTCTTTTCCTTTGCTTTCTTTGCTTTGCTTCTGAGAGGAAACGAGAGGAAGGTTATGTGACGTATGTCATAAGCAAACGGTACGCTTTAGTCCTAGCTTGCGATTGTAATATGAAATTTTCTTTTAGTTACTTACTCCCTTTCAACTGCTAATCAGGAAACAATGAAAAATTAGGATCTTATCTCGAAATTCGTTGTCTTGCGTGAAAGAATCGCGCAGATTATGATCATTATGATGACCCGCATCAGTAGCCCAATAGATAAAGACCGCGACTACCAAGTTAGGGTTCACGCGTTCACATCCCATGCGCAGTAGAGTTTACTATGTGGGGTTATAGTGAGTGCTCCGCCGGTAAAGGCGTAACACTTACCGATTGGTCACATCCACTTGACTCCGGCGACACCCTCTCTATATCTTGCCTGACTTTACCATCATCTGACACGAGCTGAGTGATTGCTTATGTTAAAAAAAAACAAAAATTAAATCATTAGGTAAACATTTTAATGATCGTAGTAAAGATCGTAGTACGTAAGAAAGGAAGAAAACTTCTAGTTGGAGTTTGATGAGAACGGAAACTTCTCTTCATGGAATGGAACTGGTTTTCGGCACATTTAAACAGTTGTTGAAACAAAAGTGAAGGGCGAAGTAATTTCAATGCTTAAGCCACTAATCCAGTGGTTTCCAACCTTTTTGTACCGGCGCATCCCTTTTTAAAAAAAAAATTAATGCGCCCCCCTTTAAAAAACAAAACAAAAAACCGAAACAATCAGATGCTTCTGTTTACTGAAGTTTGGCGCGAGTGAGCACGAGAATAACCGGGATGTTGCAAGTGCTTATCTTTTGATTCCGGTACTCGGCTCCAAACGCGAAAGCGAGATATTTCGATTCGAAGAAGAGTATGAATTGGATGTTTTACCATTTGGACACCAAAAATCCGCGGCGAGGATTGTGGATTACGTCTACTGCTGATTCATTTTTTTGACACCTATTTGACTTTTTTGGTTTGTATTTGAAAATGATATTTTGGAAACAGCTACATGCCCCCCTTGCAACAGTATCGCGCCCCCCAGGTTGGAAACCACTGCACTAATCCGAAAGGATGATGATTTTCATCGTAAGACTATTCTCAGCAATGAATCCAATTTGCACTCACTGTTTTCACCAATAAGCAAAGTTGGACTAGTCTTGCGAATTGGCCCAAACCTTAAGGATTCGCATAAAATTCAATAAAATAAGATAACGGATTGCGCAATTCATCGCACGGTTCCGTAGTTTTCTTCAAGAAATGAAGCAAAGCCGTAACAGTTTGTTTTTTTTTTTTGCCTTTATGTGTGTCAGTCTTGTATCTAGATGCAGGCTTAGGTACTTAACACAGTTGGATTCAGGAATTTGAACCACATTAAGAGATACGATGCGTAGATTTTTCAACATTAACGCATACGATGCACTCCCTTAGCCGTAGAGGGGTGTTATTCAGGTGTGTTTGAACAAAGGTCGAAGAGTTTGGATTTTACATTCGCTAGGTGCAATCAAAGTCGTATCATCCGCAACAGTGACATCCTCACCCGGCGGTATATGCGACGACAAAACAGCATTGCGTAGAACACAAGGCTTCATGCACTAACCTGTGGAATGTCCGCTTGGATTTCACAAACGTCTGATGTTTCGTTTCCTCCTTTAATACAGAAAGAGCGATTTTGTAAATACGGACAACGAATTGGACAAAAAGGCGCAAACGGGTTCTTCTTCAATTCAAAAAGAAATTGTAGACTCCAAACTCTATCAAAAACTGGCTTCACACCTAAGAACACTACTACGCAGTCTTACTTATTATCTAATGCGTTGCTTAGTTCGAGGATATTGTTCAGGCGTATCATGTTTATGTCGAAACCCAAGCATTATATCATTATGTTTTATTAGAGATCACCTGGTAAATTTTGAGGTGAGAAACACAATTTGTGGCGAATAGTCGGGACTTAAATCATCATCCAGGAAATTCAGTATTTTTCTGGAATCACGAGGCCAGTAAATGGGTCTTCCAATGAAAAATACGGGAACCCTGTTTTTTTATACTGACTTGTAAATATCGGGTTTTCGAGCCCTTAATCCCACTTAGGGTATTTAGCATTAAAGTCAAGTCCAAATTTAGTCCATAATTTAATATACAAGTTGTCAGAATGATTACACTGAGTATTGTGCCTTGGAGGAAAATAAGCGAAATATATTGACAGGTCAGAATTTAATTTGAATTCCAGCAGATTGATGGGGGGCGTGCTGCAGTTATCCCGAATGACATAATTTACTGAGGATTTAAATAAAATTGCTGACCCATCGTGAAACCTATTATCCAGACGATCGCATGGACCAACATCATGTCCTCCGACTTGGATATAAGCTCCGTCAACGAAATGAGTATTGAATCGAATAAAGTTGCCTGAACTTACCCTATGTAATATTAATGATTTCTATTATTATATAACGGTTACCGAGCTATAGAGTTGCCTTGCACTCAACATATCTACAAATACGCATCCGAGTTTTTAAAAAGTTTACATACTTGTCTACACTTTACAGATAATAATACAAAAATTCATACAAGGCATTGTGAAAGATTAATAAATTATTAGGAGGACCCATAAGTAATCAATTATTTTCGCAAGATACCATTTCTCATTAGTCCTGCGCCAACCAGACAAGTGTAAGCATACTTTGTTTTTGGTGTTATTCTTCAACCAGTTTGTTAGTAATTTATTCCCAACAATATAAATTTTGTTTGTAGCCCTGTAATAAAATGGGGGACTTTGTACCTTATGAGAGCCATATTCGTAATTGTGTACTTTTCCATTTTAACGCCGGTTTAAGTGCCACGGAAACAACCAACAAAAAATGTGTTGAAGGTCAACAAGTGTCAACGTTGGTTCAGAAGATTTGCTGCAAGTGATTATGACCTGTCAGATAAGCATCGAACTGGACGTCCAAGCCAATTCGATAACGACGCCTTAAAATCTCTAGTGAAGTCCGATCCAAGGTTAACTATACAGGAACAATCAAGAAGCCTTGGGTCTACTTGGTCCACCGTACAAAGGCATTTAAAAAAAATTGCCAAGATACATAGATAAGGTAAATGGATTCCGCACATGTTGTCTGAGGCCAATAAAAATGTTCGGCGAACAATTTGTAATTCCATGCTCACCAGACAAAGCAGAGATCCATTTTTGTCTAGGATCGTAACTGGAGATGAAAAATGGATCCTTTATGATAACATAAAGCGATCGAAACAATGGTTGTCTGCAAACGGGAGACCTCTTCCAACCCCTAAACCAACCCTATCCCTGAGCAAGGTGTTATTGTGTATTTGGTGGGATTGTGCCGGTATAGTGCATTACGAATTATTGAAACCTGGAGAGACAGTTACTGCTGACCTGTATTGTCAACAATTACAACGGTTACAGTCCGCTCTCATAGAAAACAGACCAGCTTTAGTGAACAGAAAAGATGTGATACTCCAACAAGATAATGCCCGTCCTCATGCAGCGAAGATTACTCAAGAGAAAATTAAGCAGTTATGCTAGGAACTTCTACCGCACCCTCCATACTCTCCAGACCTAGCACCATCAGACTACCATCTGTTCAGGTCACTGGAGCATTCGTTACGGAATAAAAATTTTAATTTCTTATCCGATGTCCAAACGCACCTTGAGTTATATTTTAAGTCACGCCCACCCCACTTTTTTAAGAGGGGGTTTAAACTTTTGTAGGAACGATGGCAACAAGTCATCGCAAACGACGGTGATTACCGGTGATAAACGATTAAAAATTTAAAATGTCATTTCAAAAAAACACTTTGTCTATGAATGCAAAATAATTGATTAGTTATGGGTTCCACTAATATCATAATTAACAAAAAAAACAAAAACATTTTTCGAAGTTTTTCTGGTTACATGTAAACAAACCATAGAGACAAATGTTGCTATTTGACCATAGCGAAGAGAGGAAAAGAGTTGAAAATATTTTCTCCTCTACATAGAATTTAGAAGCCGGGCCTTTCTCTCAGTTTTGAAGAACAAACTTACAGAACAAGCAGTCATGGATTCAAGAGTCCATAGTTATGCGAGATTTTTAAGAATTTATACAATAGAATTTCTAAAGTTTATACACCTCGCATACGCTTAATAAATCCAATAAACTATTTTGGTGGATATGAGAACATACGAAAAAACAATAATGAAGAAAAAATCTTTTCATTATTAAATATATTCGAATATTTTCTTAAATCTCTCACGAAGAACGTGTAGGATGAGATGAAGCATCACTTTGACCTTTAGTGCCTATGTAATATGATAGATTTTGCAATCAAGGCAAATCAAACGTCATATTATGTCAATTTATCTGTGTAAGCGGGAATGTTTTCTACAATTACAAAGAAAAGCAAGTAAAACTATGAAAGTCGATTAAAGGCAATCGTTCGATACCTTATGTGACTTTGCCTAATATCATTGCATTCATAAAATTTTCCTGATAAAATACCAAAAATTATGCCCTTCATGAGAGCCCTTCGGTGCGAGCGAACTGATTCCCGTGGCCTAATTTCGCTACAATTCATTTTGATGTCAAATTACTTTCGTTCACCGTGAAATATTAAAAGTTAAACCTGTTTCCACTAGTGAGTCCTATTTTCCAGAGGAATGGTTATATGGGAAGCAGTTCAAAAGTTTGTCCTCTCCATTCCAAATTTTTTACATTAATTTAGTAGATTTTGAAAATTTTAACATTTCTTTCATATAAAGACTTTCTCAAAGTAGGGCGTTATGTAGGGGGTGTTTGAGAAAAAAAAAACAAATACCCATCAAATTCATTTTCAATAGGTTGAGCATGACAAGTTATCAAATTGTGATTTGTAAGTTGATCGCAGAAAGAAACGCAAAGACAGATAATTAATTAAGGGCGGATGGACAGACGAACAGTCCAGTTTAAATCAATTCAGGAAATAGTTCTGTATTGATTGGCATAATAAAGGATGAGTGTATTCTAATCTCTCCAATTATATTGCATAGATGCGCAGGGATTTAATCTCTCCTGTAGACCAAGTCGTGTAGGGTGTAGGGTGTAAAATATCAGTAAATAAGTGAAAATAAAATCACAAAAAGGATTTCCACTTAATTGACGTTTGAATTGCACGATTTCCATAAGAACAACTCTTGCGTACTTGTGCATATTGTGTTGGCTTTTATTTTGCATTATATACGCGTATGCCAAACAATTTCCGTTTCCATCATTTCCGTTTTACAAGCTAATCATTGCCTTGTGATTGTGACGTCAAACTCTCAAGCCAATACCATCACCATCTTTACCAATACCAATAACGACATCACCATCATAATGATTATAAGCAATATGTTATACTGGCATTAAAAACGGGTATCTATGGCTGTTATACGGATGCATAATTGTTTATAGCTCATCCTACGAATAGAGTTAACTTCAACTGCACTCAGCTTGCTCGCAAGCTAAAATCCCCATTTCAACCGACATAGACATAGAAATTACATAACATAGATTTGCATTATGGCTTATTTAGCACACCAAGTGGGTGCAATGACATTGTAGCAAGCATCTCTCATTTATTTCTATATACGAATAACTATAGAAAGACAGAAAGACTAAAGGATTATATAGACCCATTATCATACTTATATATGCTTAAGCTTATATCTATAGATTTTAGAAATATTCTGGCATTTATTGATATAAGTGTTTGTTACATAAGCGATTCAATGCATATGTATGCGTGTATATGTACATGTTCAAATTACTCATTCCATTCCATGACATTTATCTGTTTATTGTCTTAATACTTTTGTAATGCACTTGAACGTAAATTTAAATGGATTTATTGCAAGCTGTTAAACCCCAATATTTAAAAAGTATTTAAAGTAAATTTTTTGAAATTCATGCCCTCTTTTATACGAAACACACAAGCATAGGTATTAAGAAAACGTTTTGCTTATAATTTGCTCCTAACGGCAGACATTAAAATTTACTCCTTACATCTCGAAAGTGTGTTAAAGTGTGGGTTTGCGATCCAGCTCTCATACTTCTAAAAGTGCGCGGGCGATACTTTTCTCCCCATAGCAGGCACGATCCCGCGATTCAATTTTTTCATATCAACTTGGAATGGACGAATCTACAGATGCACAGACCAGCTGCATTTTGCCACTCTTGGCAAAATTGTGTAAACTCGTATTTCAAGGTTCAAGAGCGAATCCGTATATAACCCATTATTTTGGCAAATTAATTAAACGAAAAAATTTCTCCGTAAAAATCGTTTGACAGAGTAAATGGATGCGAAAAATTCGAGTCGGATGGGACAAATATCCATATCTTGGCCCACATAACCGTAAGTAAGCCTTTATATGGCAAAAAGGTATAATTTGGCATAAAAATTATACTACAATTGGACCAAGTTAGGTCACTTTTTGCGCCCCATCCCATATAACTGCTCTCATAAAAAGTATGCCTTTATATCGAAAAACAATCTGATATTTGATATTTCATCGCG
Source organism: Glossina austeni (assembly GCA_000688735.1). Classification (NCBI taxonomy): domain Eukaryota; kingdom Metazoa; phylum Arthropoda; class Insecta; order Diptera; family Glossinidae; genus Glossina; species Glossina austeni. The sequence continues at coordinate 1,428,760 of KK502400.1, forward strand.
AGAGCAAACGAAGAAAGGCATTTGACAAAGGGGTGTAAAGTCTTTAATGGTAGCGGGCGACTCTTATTAACTTTGATTAATTATACCCTACACCAGTTGTGATACAGAGTATACTGAGTTTGTGCGGACGTATGTACCGACCTTAAGATACACCCATATTTTATTATACGATTCGATTCAAATAATGATGAATGAAATGAAAGCTTTTCTGTCCGTCTCATGTCTGTCCGTATATTTTTGTGTTCACTCCGTAGGTCGCAATTTTTGAGATATTTTGGTGGAATTCACTACACTGATGTACTTCGACCTAAGGATGATCGTTATTGAGCGCTGATAATTCAGATTGCCCCACTTTTTCAATCATTCTCCTACGACTACTTTGAAAAGTCATTATATGGCAAAAAAATATCGATTTTCAAAATGTTTCGACAAAACACGCTGTGTAACGGTAGTTCGACATTTAGTTTTCCAACTTTTAGTGCCTATTCAAGTCTATTGTATAATCGCTCCTACGAAAACTGAATCTTTATATGATAAAATGGTCTAATTTTCAATATTTCGCGGTGAAAATTGGTTTGTAATACTAAGTTGGCAAGGAAATCAATTTTATCGAATTTGAACTTCATGGATCTATTTCAGAAATTCTCAGCAAATGTAAGCCTTTACATGTCAAAGAGACCTCATTTTTTTTCATTTATGATGAAAATTGGCCCATAGTAGCAATTTAGCAAAAAAATTAACGATATCGATAACGAGTATATGGAGCACATATGGACTATGTGCATAGATATAGTCTAAGTGTTAGACACCAACATACATAGGGGTTATCATGAAAAGCAAACCCTTATATGGAGAGAAAATCTAATTTCTTGTTTTCTATGACGGAAACTGAAAAATAATAAAATTTTTCGAAAGTAAATGCAGTCCCCCATGAAAATTATTCGTTTGCATGAAAATAGTGTATAGCTTTGGGTGCACTATTACCAAACCGACCGAATAATGGTACCAGGCGAAGTGGTGCAGGGTATCTATCAGATTGTTTAGATACTTGAACAAAATTATTTGCAAAGCAGACATAAAATCATCATATGTCTGTTAAGCAATTCTTCATCAGCCTGTTTGATAGGAACATCCGTGGATCAACTGAAATGAAACATTGCTTGCAGCGCCCAAGATTTCAATTAAAAGAGCAACTCTTGACCTAGACTATACTAAGAATGGAAGATATTCACAGAAGCAGAAGGATTTTTTTGATAGCTTTCCATAACAACCCAAAAATACTACTACTATTACTATTACTGTTACTACTACTACTACTAGTACTACTACTGCTACTACTACTATTATTATTACTACTACTACTACTAGTACTACTACTACTACTACTATTACTGCTACGACTATTATTACTATTACTACTACTACTACTATTACTACCACTACTACTACCACTACTACTAGTACTTCTACTACTACTACTACTACTACTATTACTACTACGACTACTACGACTACTACTACTACTACTACTACTACTACTACTACTACTACTACTACTACTACGACTACTACTACTACTACTACTACCACTAACACTACTACTACTGTTGACTATTGCTCTTGATAATTCGATTAGCAAGAGGAATTTATTTGGGCGAACATCACCTCAGCAGAATTCTGTCGTTGAACGAAAAAAGTGAACAGTTAAAAAAGGAACAGTTATCACCGTTTGAATACTTTCGATGATAGTTCTGTTGCATACTGAGTTCGGAAAACAGTATTCGCTAGTTTGGCACTCCGACACTAGGGAAAATAGTTCACTCCGTTTTTTATGCACATCATATTCGAAATAAAAAACCCGACCATATAAGATCCGTTAAAGTAAGCCGACTGAAAAGATCCTACCTGCTTCATTAACGCGTGTTATTATTAAGCCACAATTATGAAGCCTTAATCTATTGTCAAGCGGATAAAAAATGAAGGATGAAGAACTCCAAGAGCAAACGTGGTTAAATAATTTTAGGTATTAGGAGTACTAATAAATTCTTTATGTTTTTTTAGTAAAACTCAAATTTTATTCAAAAATAATTATTACAGAACTGAATAGTCGAAATATGCACAGTCATTATGTAATATGTGGTCATGGGAGAAACTTCATGGTTCCAAAGTGAAATAGTCGTCCACCCATTTTCGCACATCTTTAACATTGCAGCGCCGTTGATCTTCTCAATATGGCTGCATCAGGTCGGTGGAAGTTCCCAGCTCAAGCTGAAGACCACTTCCTGGATTGTTTTTACTGGAGACGAACGGACGAACGTATGCGAACTTTCTCGTTTTCAAGACAAACTATTGCTAGCTTACTGCATTTCCACTCCAAGCCAACTTAATCATGTCCGTAGCTTGAGCTCTTTAAGTTTCGAACATCTTTTTACGCATTGATATACACTGAAAAACCGCTTGTAAACGACTGATATTTATTTATACGCTGCACAAACCCCAAGGACTAGATTACCTATACATGAAATTTTGGAAAAGTTGAACGCGTCATTTTCGAAATCTTTTGAAGCGACCGATTTCAGTGAAGAAACTTTACGAGTAAGTTTAGTTTTTAGAAGTAGTGATCCCACACTCCGAAAATCGCAAAGCTGGTGGAACTAATTTATGAGTATCTAAGGGATCACAATAACCGGAAAATAAAAATGTACAGTTATATTTACAGTTAGTCTTGTCTCTCTCTAGCTCAAATTCTTGATGTTAATAAGCCCATCACGCCAACACTTCCCCGAACGGCGGCTACAATTTCAGTTAATCTTTTATCACGTTGCGATCCAGTTTTAGGATTATTTAGTTTCTTCAAACTCCTTCACAAGGCATTTATTAGTGGATTTGATGGGGAAAAAAAACACACACACACACACGCCTTAGTTTAGAATAATACCTTTGGTAGCCCTATAGGCTATGAACATATAACAGCCCCGACTTGCTAAATTAGACGCAGAAAAAAAAAAAAAGGCAAGCAAACCATACGGAACTAATAAGCTGAGATGCACTTGCGAATTTAAAGGTTTATTATTATTTATTTATTTATTTATTTATTCTACTTATACAGAACTCAACTAAAACAAACAGCAGTCGAGTTCCAATGACTATTAAAGTAAATCTTAAATTAATTATTATTAAAGAAACTTAGTATAAGTACAATAAAACAAATAAAAGGAAAAAAAGAAAAAAAAGAAAAAAAAG
>KK502400.1:1437237-1449446 GCA_000688735.1 Glossina austeni
ACCCAGGATCGGCCCTGTCTATATAATTATATATAAGCGTTCCGGTAAAAAAAAATTTGCGTTCCGGTAAAAACAAAAAATTAGCGTTCCGGTAAAAAAAAAATAGCACAACACCACTGGTAGTAAGTATTGCTTACCGACTTGTCCCCGACAGAAGCAGCATCCCAGGTGATAGTAGAAGAAAGTCTATGCACAACTAACAATTATACTTTCGGCCGGCCTTGCCAACGTCACTACAGATCCAGCTTCTTTACGAAGTTCCCCTTGCTTAGCTTGTTGCGTAGTTTAAGTACTTCTCTACTCGCTTTTTCGCTCTTCTGAAGAAATTCACACGTCGAACAACATGTCGAGGGCAAAGTTATTGCTTTCCCTTTTCAGCAATGTCTGCTCCGAAACACTATTAGAAATGCGGAATCATCCCTAGAGACAGAATGTTAGTTATTTCACTTAACTATTTTAAAATTTTACTAGAGGAAAGAAAGCAGAAGAGGACAATGAAGTGTTTAGCGTTCGTAGGGCGCTATGTCCGTCTTTATTATTGCTTTTTTTTCAACATTGCACGATATCAAAAGTACAATGACCGATAGGTGGCCTAAGTGGCCTGGTTAGGCTTTGCATAGCGAACAGACGGCATGTACAACATTCCTTTCACTATTCTGTAGAAGAAAACGGGTAAGAACACTATTGTCAAGCAAGTTCGATCATTAAATATCCTACACTACTTAACCTAATACGGGCTCAATTCATTAATTCTCGTGAAGGCGCACATTTCACGAAACCATCCTTCATCTTGAAGGATGCTCAAAACGTCAACTAACGTAGTCCAAATTCAGAGAAATTCATTTACTTCTTAAAGATTTTATAAAAGCGACAAATTAGAAGGAGTTGCTGATATAGTGGGCCCTAAGAAATGGATTGACGTGATCCAAATTCCCTATGGTTAATATTTACACCGTACTGCTCATCATAAAGTATTGAAAATCAGACTTCTCAACATGCAAGGATTTAATATTTCATAACAATCCTTGTATGCTATGGTAGTCGATATACGGACCTAGCTACTCAAACCTAGGTTTTAACGTAAAATAGGAAAAATTGCACTTTTTCGCCATAGAAAGTCTCATTTGTCATTAGAACCCCTATATATGCCTAATGGATTCGAAACAATAGACCTACGTGGTCCAAATCCGGTAGAGTTATTTTTTATGTCAAATTATTATTATAAAGGAATTTTCACTAAGAACAACTGAAAATTTGGCCTTTTTACACCCTACACCACTTGCGATACAAAACTATTGTGTTTTTGCGGAACTTTGGAACACCCAAACGAACTTGAGGTAGACACACCTTTTATTATACCGATCGATTCAGAAGCTTGTCTGTCCGTCTGGCCGTCAATCTGCGGATAGCAATTTTTAAAGGGATTTTAACAAAATTTCCTATACTGACTTGTTTTTGCTATGTCTCAAGTTCTTCCGGGTGTTGCACACATTCCGACAAACTTCATATACCGCATATTGCAACTTGTGTAAGACGTAATGAGAATAAGCGAAAGAATGCAAATGAAAGAGAGTCGATCATGTGACGACATCAGTTAAGGCAATTAGAAAAATAGTCGAGTTTTAGTTTAGGCAGCCAAATGTTAAATGTTGAGTAGCCGTTCGTAGAGTTCGTTCTTTACAAATTGTCGTATGTGCATAAGTGTGTGCGCCGGTTCATCACAACTAATGCTAACTCAAACTTGTTGCACTGGTCATGAGAAATATAACTATATGCAGGGCAGTATTCGTATGTTGAGCCGGGGCATCATCAGATACCGGGAGATGGCGTCTCCCGTTTCTACTGGAAAGTTGAATAATTTTGATCACAACCTTCTTCATTATTCAATATTTCATTATTTAAGAGCGATCTATGTTGGTTAAAGTAACTTCAAACTTATGCCTCCAGTATAGCGGTAGTGAAAAGCATTCAATCGGGGCCTCATTTCCCCCGCCGACAAAAGTCAAAAAGATCGTCCAAGCTCAAGTATTTTGCCAGAAAATATTGTTTCTACGCAAAATCGGATAATCGACGCAAGTCAGGTGACCTAATGTGCCATTGAGGCAACTTTAAGTAGTGCACGTATATAAAATTTTGCCGCAAAAATGTTTATTGTCTCCTGTCCAATTAAGAAAATCTCAAAAGGGTGCTTGCGGCTATCGTTGAAAACGAATGCTTAACGAATGCGACAGTGATTGCAACAGATGGCGAACGACGGACATATAGTCGACTGTATAGGCAATAAAAATGGCTCGCGCTCCAAGTGCTTTGATGCAAATAATTTATCGTATAGTGAAAGTGTATTCAGACGGGAAGTAAACCGATTAATTTTGAATGAAATTTTGCACACACAGCATACGCGAACTGAACGTAAATTATTTGAAAAGATTTAAGACATAAATAGAAATATTTATAGATTTTTTTCGATGCCATTGAACTTATGAATAACTTTAGCTACTTTGCCGTCAAAACTGATCTCATTTAGCTCGGTAGGCAGAGAGATGAACCTAAGCAAAAGGAGTTAATTATTTTTAATTCCGGCCGGAATTGTACATGAGGTCACTGTCTTCTATCTTTGGGAGATGAAACACCATTAATAACAGGCATAAACAAAAAGAATTGAAGGAAACTGTAATCGTTTTAACATCATCATCGTTCATCATATCTCTTCAATCATAATGATTAGTATTCGTTATTCTAATGAACGAATAATTTGCTTCTCCAAGCCTAGCTTAAACAATCAAAATTTACATTCATCAACACGTAATTGATATCTTTTTCTATGCAGAGAGCATACACATCAAACTAACTCTTATCTTAATAAGATGAAGACAAAATTGGCATTTACTTGCTAAGGTAGCTAAGAAGTAAACGAATTTGGTAAATTTTATACAGATCAGGTAGAGCGCATAAGCAAATATTAAATTTTATTAAATTTTTCAAAGTAAATGAAAATTATGTTCAATACTAATATAAAGTAATTGAACGATTAGATTCATTCTTTCACTCATTCATTCATTCATTTCATTTATTCATATTAAATAACTTCAATATGGTCGTTAGTTTATCTCATTTCCGGCATTAATTCATATGTACATATAAACATATAAATATATATATATATATATCTATATATATATATATATATATATATATATCTATGAAAACAACAAAAATAAAATTCCCAAAAATTATAATTAAAAACTTAATATTGTCTGTCTATTGACATTTAAATATGTTTTTTTGTTTTTACATCTACAACATTCGTAATGAATCCACAGTACAAACAAACTAACATTTAGATAAAGTTTCACGTTAAACCCCAAAACTTCCGCTTTGTAAACGGAAACTAATAGAAAATTAAAATTTAATCACAGTAATAAGAGTAATAAGATAAAATAATGAAATATAAGAAGGTGAGAACATGGGATATTCACCCCATAATATATATATATATATATATATATATATATATATTTATGATAAATGTAGTTTCCTCTTCAATTGCAAGCATTCGAAATCCTCTCAGGGTGCGACCAATTTCTGGCGCTTCCTTCTGGCTATCAACGCAATGAACACGCAAGAAGAAGACGCAATTCCGTAAGTGATTCGTCATTAGTATAAGCGCTTCGTCTTCCCCAAATTAAAATGGAAGTACTTGAGCGGAAAGCGATTTTTTCGTTAAATAATTTGAACTATCACATCACTCAATAAGTATACGGTCTGACAGATATGTGACAACACTGTCGACACACCCATATGATTTCAAATAGTTGTTTCAATGGCACTACTAATTTAACTTTATCTTTGGACAGCTGTCCACCAGTCTAGCTGTGGAAGTGTAAGGATGATCCCATTTTTCATCCATTTTCACTTAGTGCATATATTATGCTTTTGGAGATGTACGCAACACCCAGAAGGGCAAAAGAAGGATAAAAGCGCCTTTTATTGTAGTTAAACTGATTTAAGAGATAACAACAACTTCTGATTCTTTTCGTGTTCACCCTTTTTTTTGTCATTCGAACGATTTCTTAAATATTCAAGAACAATACGATTTTATTGAACTATAAAACTTTAAATGACCTAAAAATGTGATTTTTCCAAAATAGTTATATAACCACACTACTCGAAACGATGCCCTTTAAGCTTACCACACTTGCTCGCTTGCTCGCCTTACAATTTTAACTGAGGATTGGTGATAAGATTTCCTGGTTACTATCGCGGGACGGAAATGTTTGTCACTTTCAATCGGCCGATTTTCGAAAGACATTTAAAAAAAAAAAATCATGTTTTTATTTTTTTTAAATCGATTTTATGAAAAAAAAACCTTACGATACTCACTAGCTATTGAGTTCAATGCTCTGTACTGTTACGGCAATAAAAGGTTTCCAAAAATAACTATTTTCCTGTGAAAGGTATTGCGCTTCCATTTTGTTTTTTAAAAATCTAGAAACAAATATTCCCACGTCTTGGCTTATCATTCATAAGAATCCGCATATTAATAAATCTTTTCATTTTTTCCACAGAAATTGTGTGAGAAAGGCGCACATTTTAATGCAAATAAGGCGATATCGACAGCCCCAATTAGCATTTTAAAGCTGACAATACTGTTTGTCTAAGTGCCAATTGTTTTAAGCGCAAAACACAAGGGGTGCCATTTGCATTTTGCATTATGTGCGATACAATGCACAAAATCAGTTGACCACATAGCTGGCATTACATTACTAATGCAAAATCATATGGTTTGAAGGACTGACCGCATGATTAGTATTTGTTTACATAAACATTAATGAACTGCAAAATCAATAAAAAGAAAAATGTCTTTAAAAAATAATTTTTTAAAGCAAAAGACGATAGAAAAGAAAAGAAAAGAAAAGAAAAGAAAAGAAAAGAAAAGAAAAGAAAAGTAAAGAAAAGAAAAGAAAAGAAAAGAAAAGAAAAGAAAAGAAAAGAAAAGAAAAGAAAAGAAAAGAAAAGAAAAGAAAAGAAAAGAAAAGAAAAGNAGAAAAGAAAAGAAAAGAAAAGAAAAGAAAAGAAAAGAAAAGAAAAGAAAAGAAAAGAAAAGAAAAGAAAAGAAAAGAAAAGAAAAGTAAAGAAAAGAAAAGTAAAGAAAAGAAAAGAGACAAAAAAAAGCTGATTGTTTTTAGAAGCAGAAAACAATTTTAACTATTCCTGGTACGTTCATAGAATACTTAATAATAGAAATCTACAATAACACCATGCTTGTTGTTTGATCAGAAAACGGGAGAGAGAATTCAAGACCTCTATGCAAAGCAAGAACCTTGTCGGAGAACCATTGAATACGCCACACTACCCTGCACAACAGGTTCTCAAAATACGGCATTGTATGGGAAGCGGTCGAAAAAGTGATCCGATCCGAACCATTTACAAGAGCATTCTTCCTTGGACCCCAACATGTCGGTGCGCCAAAATTCATCAAAAATTGAATGCAAGAAAACAAAGCAGACAGACAGATGGACAGACAGAATAACTTTCCAAATCGATGGGCAAAATGGAAGGTGGGTCTATTTCAAGTCCTTCTAGTTATTACATACATCCGCCCGAACTTAATACGACCTTGCGTCACAGACGGCATAGGGTACAAAAAGCTTGAAAAATCGAATCCAAGTTTCTATCTTACGCCTTGAGCGTTTCTTATATTCTCTTGATTGTCCAGCTTAATCATTTAATTCTCACATCGTGCTACCCTTGAGGATCTACCGCAAAAATTATTCGCCATTCTCTCTTTCGTTTTCATCTCCGCTCCCGCTTCCGTTCTCTTGCGCTTTTTCTTTCCACTGTGTCCGTTAATTGGAACATTCTTTAAAAAAATTAGTCATTTTCAGCCTTTAATTTGGAAAAGCTAGATCTCCTTCCAGAATGGCTGGCCCTATTTCGCGACTTGTTAGTAGGAAGTGACGGACTTTCAACAAATTCCATAATCAGCTCAATGTCAAAACTTTTCTTCAGTCCCATAAGAAAAAAACTATATGTTTATACATTCAATTTTTACACTCACACACACACACACACACACATCATTTTTCCTGATTCGATCTTACGAGATCTCTTAAAAAACTGCGTAAGGCCATAGCATTTCTGTGTGGTGCTCTCAGGAGAAATACGCCGGCCAGCGTTTATTGCATACTTCTTGTCTTCTATAGAACGCGCCGGACAATTGTTCGTCAAAAAATGTTTTTTTCTTTTTTTTCTGTGACAAATAATTAACTTTTTGCCACAAAATTTAATTTCATTTAGTTTTCCTTCAATTAATTTAATTTAATTTGCTTTCCTCTTCTTTGTTCTTGTTATCACAGCGATATTGTTTTAATAACAATACAAATAACAATTTTTAAAGCCTGGAATATTAACTGTACGATTTTGTGTTGCATTCACAAACACATGGTTGTTGTTTTGCCTGTCGATGGCGATGCATGCAGAAATTGCAAAATTTTGTCAAAAAACTTGCATCGATGCAGTATGCATGCAGTATGCAAGCTGCCCTTCAACTTCAACTGCATATATAACAAGCAAACAACAATCAATTTTATTTTAACAATTCGTGCATGATGCAAGAGACGAAATGTAGTCATCGTTGCCAGGCCTTTATTATTATTAAGCTCTCTTTGTTCCTCTTTAGTTTACGCTCAATAAAGAAAGACATGAGCAAAATTAACTTTTAATGTTTGTTGTCTGTCCGTCTCATGACATTTCTGTCATTTTTGTGCTCAAGTTTAGCATTCTGAAATGTTGTAACCTATGGACAACCTCTACTGCAAATGGCAAAATTAACTTTTAATGTTTGTTGTCTGTCCGTCTCATTTTGTGTTCAAGTTTGGCATTCTGAAATGTTGTAACCTATGGACAACCTCTACTGCAAATGATGAATTCGATTCGATTGCTTCTACGATCACTCTCCACGGTGAAGAGAGTAACTTGGAGAAGAGAGTAACTTGGCTGTTATTGTGCTTACAAATAAGTTTGGAGAGATTTTTGGCAACTTTGAAGCTTTATTCAAAGAAAATGATATTTTATCCAACGTATTGTCCATCATTACCTGTAACCTTTTCCCATCTTTTAGGGAATTTTCGACTTCCATCTCGAAAAGTTGTCTCATCTTTCTAGCTCGGGAATCTATTGAAATCAGTGTGAATCGGAAAAAGTAATGCCTGTTGATAACGACGAGGAAGATGGGACATTACATGTTACTGCAAACTGCAAACATATTCTAAATGATTTTTGCTATATGGAACCGACTTCTTTCGTCCTGAAAACTCACGATATCGTGACTTGTATATGATCACCATTGCTCACTGCTCACCACTCGTAAGGATTTAACCACGTCATCCTTGCATACAATTTAATTTTTTTGTGTATTCAAACCTCGAAGAAAGTATGTTTTGCATGCTTCAGTATGACAACTTTTACAGTTGTGTATAGCATAAAGAAAGTACTTTCAAATGAAAAAAAAAAGCTCTACTCCATGCCCTATAGTACTAATTGCAACCTCTCTCCCTCCGAACTGGGCCGAACTAATTCGTACTTTCAATAAATTGCCTCTGCCATGTTTTTTTTTCATTATGTGAACAATCAGTCAGAAAACAGTGCGGAAAAAGAAATGGGTTGGTGGTGTGTGTGTCTGCAGCCTAGTTTATGCCTTTACCGACTGAGCACAGACTATAGCTACGAAAGAAGTTAACTCTTCCGCACTGGGACTTGAACCCGCGAGCGGTTCTTACCTACTCGGCTGCTCATTCAGACTACGACATAACTCTAGTTTTCATATCGTTTCATATATAAATTAAAATGTATTGCGACAACGTATAACTTTTGCTATCTTTTCCCGAAAATAAATAAAGAAAAATAATAATTTGATCAGGAATATATCTTTTATTAAATTTCAATTACGTCAATCCACATTTTGGCCTGCGTCTTATATACGGATATACGCAAAAAAAAAAAATGCATAATTTTTTAGTGTTTCATAACAAAGTTTAGAGAAGGATGATATGAAGCGAAGAGATATAAAGTATTTAGCAAATGACTTTGTGTGAGTATACTTTTGTAACGAATTATTTTTTTTTTTTTTTGTTTAATTTTTGATCAATAACTTAGGGAATAGCTCTTGTGTACAGCATGGATGGGCTATAAGCCAATCATATTCATTTGTCTTGGAGCCAGATCTAAAAAACTGTATTAAGCATAGAATTCACAAAGACATACGTACTTATGACTTTTACTATATATATGCAAAACAAAGTGGGCGTTAAATATGGATGACATTCTTTTACTCAAAATATGTTATATACAACAACTAGACCGATCAATGAATTGCGAGGCAATGAAGTAAACACAATCAACGATGACAGCAATCAATTGAATTAAAGTAAATCTGATGGTATAGGTATAGGACTAGCATTTGTCCAACAGAAAAATAATTTCGTAGCTTGTGCTTGCGACACGTTTGACTTTTACACGGCGCACAGCGCAGGCATCGCCTGGATCTAGTTGGAAGATTGCCTAATGCTTCATTATACGTCTCTGCACTTGCCAAGAATTTGAGTTGAATGGGTAGAAATATGAATAATTTATTATTTGTACCCATCACCGACATATGGAGGGCACAGTCATTCTGTCAAGAACGGTTCAGAGACCCTATAAAGTAACCATATATTTATGCTCATCATATGCTCAATGAAATATTCGTTTATTGCCTGAAACGTAAGGCGTAACATCCTCCTAGATCGGAAACAATGAAATATTCGTGGTGGATGAAGGATATACACATTTTCTCAGAACGTTTACAAAACACAGAAGAAAGGTTGAGAGACCCTATAAGGTGAACATATATTTATGCTCATCACCGCAGGCTGAAGTGTATTTGCATTTTGTCAAAACGTTTACAACACACAGAAGGATGCTGCAGACACGTCGCAAAGTATATACATTCTTGTTCAGCATGTCCGTTTGTCCGGTTGTCCGTCTGCTCGGTTATGTAATGTCCGTTGTAAATAGATTCCTGATCGCAAAAAGAAAGCTATCGACCTCAAGTTTGGCAAAAGCATTGGAAGCTTTTACACGCACATTGGTATTGAATGTGGACTAAATCGGTCGAAGGCTACATACACATCATACGTTAAGTAAAAACACCTCTGTTTTCCAAAGATAGAAGGATTGGTTTTTTGCTCGTTACTCATAAGCTGAACACATCTTCCGAGGGCGAGGCTATAGTAACTGTATAAGAATGAAAAAAATTATTTACACCTACTCAATATTAAAGTGCATCAAAATTTCAATATTTCCTGTCTTTTTGTCAAAGCCTTTATAACGTCCAGAAGCAAGATTCAAATTTCGTACAGATATTAAACACATATACAGTCATAGTCAAAGTCATATTCGGAATGCACCTAAGCATGTGTGCCTGCTCGTCTCCCATGTTATTATAAAATAAAAGTTTTATCGTATATATGTGAAAAAAAAACACGGGAAGCGAAGACGTTCCCAACTTTTTTTCTTGTTTGAAGTATTTTTAGACTCTTTTGCAAATTTGTAGGCGATATCTTCATTTTCGCTAACGCGAGAATGTTTACCACAAATGCTTCACAGTTGCGCAGATAAACAGATGGACAGAGGGACAGACCGACATGTTTAGGTGTATTCCAAATTTGAAACTGTGCAAGGATTTATATACCTTATGAGGTTTTTGAAATTTTGCGCCTTTTAAAAGTATTGAAAACAAAATTACATTTTGATTCACTATAATATTGGGTAGGCTGTAGCCTACCTTGTAGCATTGTAGCATTGCCTATAGAATATGCGTTCAAATTTTTGTACATTTATCTGCTATAGTTTATGAGTAATGAGCGAAAACCAATTTTTCTCTCTTTGGACAAATAGAGGTGTTCTCAATTTACGAGCTGCTGTGGGTGTGCGCTTCGACCGATTTAGATCATTTTCAATACCAATCTGCGTGCAAGAACTTCAAAAGCTTCTGCCAAATTTGAAGTCAATAGTTGCATTTTTGCGGCCAGGGGAATGTTTACAACAGACATCAGACAGATGGACATGCTTAAATCGATCTAGAATTTGATGCCGATCAAGAATACCTATATATATATATATATATATATATATATATATATTTCGTGGTGGTTGCAAGCATTTTGCCAAAACGAATATATCTCTCATCCTTGGGTAATGGGCATAAAGAAACGTAAAAGCAAAAGTAAAAAAGCCTGCTGCGTCCAAACCGCGTTATGAATCGCGACTTGAAATAGTGCAAATCAATAGAATGTGTAGTCAAGTCTTAAGCCCTCAGAAGTAAAATTTTTTGATAAACATTTTATTACGAAATTTCTTTCTAAATGTACTTATAGATGAAAAAGTAGCTTAACTCGAAGTTTTCACAAAAAAAAAAAATAAATAAATTCAAGATTATGATGAAATACAAAAACTAAAAATGTCATCAAAAATTATCATCAAACATTACGGTTAAGCTTTATTTTTTTTTTCTCAAGGTACTTTTTTTAATGATAGAATAAAACTAAAGCCAAAAATCAACTGAAAGCAACTGGAAATACTTTAGTCCGGCAAGGTCGACAATTAGACTTCGCTTAATCAATAATACATCGAAAATCATTCATTACTTGTATGTAAATGGATAACATATATAAAAGCCCTCATATTGGAGAATACACAAACGAAAACTTTGGCAAGGAGTTCAAACAATTACCACAACCGATGCAAACTTTTCACACCAATGCTCACAATGTTAAAATACTGTTTTTAATCGTTAAATTATTGTTAATGTTAAAATACTATTTCTAATCGATTTTTGTCGCGATATTCTAAAAATTGCGATAATTTTTCCTATAACAACTTATCAAAATAACTATTGCGGGGGCGATAGGTCGAAAAAGTGAAAGTTGCGACCTGTAGATTGAACAGAAGAGTACATGGACCGCCATCAAACGGACAGATGGACAGATGGACAGACGGACAGGCGGACAGACGGACAGATGGATAGACGGACAGGTGAACAGACGGGCAGACGGATAGACGGATAGACGGACAGGCGGATAGACGGACAGACGGATAGACGAATAGACGGACAGACGGATAGACGGACAGGCGGATAGACGGACAGGCGGATAGNACGGACAGGCGGATAGACGGACAGGCGGATAGACGGACAGACGGATAGACGGATAGACGGATAGACGGATAGACGGACAGACAAGCTTAGTGTATTGAATGGTAGAATAGAAGACAGATTAATCTCAAGTCCGTCTGGTTGTTACAACCGTCTACATAAATTTAATACGCCGTGTACCACAACTAGTATGATGCATAAAAACCCAAATTTAATTTTTTGAAATCGTGTTGTACTGAAGCCGTGTTATAATTGCCGCAAATTTTGGGCTGTATTGTATCGAAACCGTGTTAAGCGAGGGGCGCCTGTACATATATTTTTAGTAAATACAATTTTTTTATATTCAATTTGCTATTGAACGCTAACCATTTCAAATCATTGACAAATGCATTCCAGGCTATGAAAAGGAAAAAACGATTTACAATACTTTTCTCTAACATAGTAACCCTTGTTGTTGCAGTCCTATCTTAAAAATTGCAATTTCTACTTGACGATCGTGTACTATTTGCGATCAAATCGAATCATGCTAATGTCAAGCAGTCGTGACCTTTGTGGTGCGCAAAATAAACAAAAAAATATTGCAATTATGCTCAAGCGGAGCTCCTCAGGCACCATTGAAAACAGATATCCTGGTTATTGGAATCAAAGTTGGGTGACGAGCACTCTCCATGGAAAATTAGATATTTGTGGGTTTATCTTGTTCAGCATGTTTTTATAGATTCGTTGCTCTGACTAAAATCTGAAGTAGCTCTATGTAGGTCAGAACAACAATGGAAATGGAAGATAATCGGATTCAATTCGATCTCTAATGAATTTGATAGCAAATGAGAGGAAATTTTCAAGACTTATTGCGTAGACTTAGTGCGTAGTCACCAAGGAAGGAGAGTAGCGGAGTAGCGGGTACCTGAGCTATTCAACTGCAGCGGACAGATAGTCTCATTGTTTATTGATTAAGGCAGTGGTTTCCAAACTGTGGGGCGTGCCCACCTAGGGGGGCGCGATACTGTTGCAAGGGGGG
>KK502400.1:1449486-1480741 GCA_000688735.1 Glossina austeni
TGTTCTATTGCGGAACTTCAGGGTAGCGAGGCTCCCTTCATTGGGGATTGTCTCTCTCTCTGAGGGGCCGTCAATCAACTTACGTTCGATTGCCAATGGTTGTAGGCAACCCGTCTGATTAAGGTTTCACACCAGGTGCAGACGTTAAACACACACAGACATCTTCATCGAATCGAAATATCTCGCTTTCGCGTTTGGAGCCGAGTACCGGTGGGGCGTGGAATCAAAAGATACGCACTTGCAACATCCCGGTTATTCTCGTGCTTACTCGCGCCAAACTTCAGTAAACAGAAGCATCTGATTGTTTCGGTTTTTTTTTGTTGTTTTTTAAAGGGGGGCGCATTAATTTTTTTTTTAAAAAGGGGGGTGCCGGTACAAAAAGGTTGGAAACCACTGGATTACAGTGTCAACCACTTCTAATAGATACGATTAGCCCGCATAGCTCTCTCATCTTGTGATGACTTGTCGTGTGACTTAAGCTTACTTATAATTCACGTTATGGTCCTTTTTTCGATCGATCGGACAGCTAGATAAGAACACAATGATTTAATAAAAACAATTTGCAACTTTGTTCAATTTATATAAGAAAATAAAAATCATATAATTATTAACAAAGTCGACGTTTTTTTTTTTTTTTTCAATGAAATGCAATCTGAATTTGTTAGCACAACGTGAAGATGTACTTGCGTACGTACATCTGAATATTGGATTTATCAATTCTTCTGTGCAAATACTAAACATACAAACGACCTACAATCGCAACAGCCCCACCACCAGCGACAAGAGTAAGAAAAATCAATTAAATTTTTAATTAAAAGCAAACAAGTAAATAAAACGGCCTTTTTCCGCTGCATGCTATACAATCGAATACTTCACACAATGCTGCTAACATATTGTATAAACAGTTATGTCTCCGTTTATATCGGGTATATGCGTTTGTCAAGTGCTTGCAAAATATTTATAGATCCAAGGACCCGTAATGATCTCTGCCTGGCCCGCTTCTTTCGAAAATCCCATATGACGAAGTTTGAGATCATCATTAGTCCAATAAGACTACAATGACTAGCTGTGGCACTTGCGACCACTCACATGCACCACGTCGCTGTGAGCAACAATGAAATTTCTCTCACGCATTAAGAAGTCGCGGTAAGACGACAGAAAAAATAGACCGTACTAACCATAAAATTCCTGGCTCATGTACGGATATTGCGGATATCTCGGAAAGCCATTTATCCAGATTCTTCGAGAGAACAACCTACTGGTCCTACCTATTTGGTGTAAATGCACGCCTGGTTTGCGAACAATTTGTAGCGACAAATACAGGATAATGCTCAGCGCCGAAAGGGGTGATGGGATTCACGAGAATCCTTAAGTCGAAGAGATCGAAGAGCCTTCGCGTTTACCTCATCACCTCGTTCATTACGTTACGTTACGTAATAACGATAGACAAAAACCAAAAAACGATAAGAGGCCATTTACCTTTAGTATATGGTAATGGGATCCGTGTATCAATAATCAAGTATTTAGGCACTCATCTGAACGTGAGATATTTGTTTCTTCGAACGATGGCAGCTTGTTGTATATTCAATACCAGTCCGGTCACATAGTTCACCGAAGACCACGTGTTTAAACACGATCAACAAATCGATTCGTATAACAGCTCAAAAGGCACTGACTATGCACTGAGTATATCATATATGATAGCGACTATGTGATAAAAGAGAACCAAAACAAAGATCTGGCTTCAGAGTACAAGAGTCATATCAGCAACTGGCGTCTCCGCGGAAAGGACTATGAGTGGAGCAGCGCTTCGCATGGACGATCATATTTTCTACTGCAATATACTGCACCAACAGGATACATGGCAATATAAAGCGCATAATGTATTTGACGGACTGCCACCGGTATCGAAACGATGACTACACGACTGCACCGGACAATACAGTGGAACATATGCTGCAGGAATTGTGTGAGAAATCACAACCGGTGGGAATGGCGGGCTTTCACTCCTTTCATAATTTGCTAAGCACACAATATTTAGTGTGACGGGTATTCTGGATTCGATTCACACTGCAAAGAATTCTTTTTTCGTGTTCCTTGTTGTTTTTTTTTGTTTTTGTTTTTTTTTTTTTTTTTTGTAAGGACATTCAATGCAGACTCATGGCATGAAATATATTATGAATCAACTCATAAAAGCGAATTGTATTCGTCTGCATTATTTTGTTAGAGACACTCAAGACAATTGCAATAACATGGATTTCACGGCGACTGTCATTTTTGAAGCTTTTCTGTTGTGCATCCCTCACCCTCATGTAATAGTTGATACAACAACAATCTAAATTAATCTCGGAATTCATTCGAGAGCAATATTTCCCATAAATTTAATCAAATGTTTTTCTCATTACAAAAACCCACTTACGGTCTCGTCATTTGAGGTTGAAAATTAAAAAAAATAAATAAATAAAATAAGAACATTATGGTCGGATAAGGCCGACTTTTGGGCACCCTATACGCCTTTGTTTAACAAAGTTATTCACTCATTTTGGGAATAATACACCAAAAGTTACACTTAGAGATAAGAAACCTTCGTTGTCCAAATTCGGTAGGGCTAACTTCCACGTCAGTTGACTATTAATGTTCAATTAATTTTCATTGTCAAATATTAAAAATTACACATTTTTACTATATAAAGATTCAGCTTTTGTACGAACGACTATAACAGCGAGGGTTTAAATAATTGCCCCAACCGGACCAGATTTTTCATAACAATTTCGAACGGCGAAATACTATTTTACTCAGCAAACTTTTCTCGAGAAATTTTCACATGACGACTTTTGACATTATTATATGTCATTATATGGGGAGCGGGCGAAAAAGTGGATCGATTCGAATGATTTTCAATATTCCTCTTCAATAGTCGTTGGGTCAAATACGTCAGTGTGCCAAATTTGATCAAAATGTCTCAAAAATTGCGACCTGTATGTTAAATACCAAAATACATGGACAGACGGACAGACAAGCTCAAATCGGTATAATGAGGGTTAAGCCCTTCTGGGGGAAGTTGAATAAGAATTAAATGAATGCGTATGCTTCGTTCGTGCGTCTCTTGTACAGGAGAAAAAACAATCGACAATTAAAGTCTCCTTTGATCTAACTGTCAATAGAACCTCTTCGTTCGCCAATCTTCTCCTATCGAATCTAATCTCTCTCCGAGCAACCTTCCTTGATAATTCCAATTCCAATTAAGAATTTCTATGTAGCGACCATTGTCCGATACAGCCACGTGCATCGGGAACTCTATTAAACACTGAAAAATCCAACTTCATTCGCTGCTTACCTTCTTGACGTTAAAAGCATCTCGTCGCAGGCGATTTAGGTCCCGCCATCCATAATCCCCTCAAACTTTTAGAATATATGAACCGTGTTCTTATCTGTGGAACCTTTAACATGCGATCGTGTTGTTGTTGGAGATGGATCGTTTTAACTCCCCTACAAAAACAATTCTATAAACTCTCACCTCTCACCTCTCGACTTTTGATTCTCTGCAAATTTTATGCCAAAAATATATACCTTGACAAAAATATATAACTCAAGAATCCCTCCACTCAATCTTAAGTTCTACAAAGTACTCTGCCAAAACAACAAATGCTCCATCCAATGAATGAAGTTTTTAAAGCTACTTCCGTCAATGCGTCCTCACAATGTATTCTTAAACGGTGATTTAACAAAACAGTTCCGTATTCCTACTGCGGCACGGAAAAAAGACAACGCCTACATGAGATGACTCATTGTCATAATTTCCGAGAGAGAGAGAAAAAGGGAGAGATAAGGAGTGTGTGAATTATTTAAAGTTGAAATCAGGATGAATCGCTTTTTCGCTCTTGAAACCGTCAGGTTATAATGAATTGGTAAGCAATGGCATTTCTCATGTAGCTACATGCATGATAAGGTGTGGTCACGACATCCTAGAAGGTGCAAAAACTAGGAAAAAAATGCGAAGAAATTGGAAAAAATCATGTGAAAGCTGAATGGATTGGAATCATTTCTTCTGAAGAAGTTAATACGCATGTGAATTAAGTTCCATTGCTAATAAATCGTAGCTCCAAATCAAAAGTTTTCGTAACTCCTGAGTCCCTCTCAAAAGACGATTTCTTATTAGCAACAAATTTTTAAATTAACTCACTGAATGAAACTCCCCCACGTTTCCAATGGTAAAAAGCTTGAGCGAAGACAATGTGTTGTGACGTCCATTTTGGAGGATCGCATTTTGAGAGATATACTTGTATATATGCTTATAAATACCTTTTATTTTATTTTTTTAGTCTGTAGTCTGCAATTCCAGGCCCATAACAACGCCCGTGAATGGTCAAAGAGTTGTTCTCATTCTTCTTCCTCGAAGACTTTATGCTCAAATGCTTGTTCTATGCTTGTTCTGCATCTGACGAAGACAAAAAGATTTTATCGTCGAACTCATAATGGACGTAAAAAACACTTCAACGTCAAATTTTAATCTCTTAGCAAAAACATTGAAAGGGCGGCTTTATGAAGCTACGCTAACATATTTTCCTATGGAAATTCGTCTACAGTGCAATAAATGCTTTCTAAAAGCATTTTTGAGCGTGTTAAGGACGTTAAATATGAACAGGTAAGAAGACATTAGGCTATAACTTCCAAACATGAGTGCAATTGGTCAAATAATTAAAAAAGACGACTATAAAGTCGCATGCACGGCATACCCCTGCTCTCAGTGCTATAGATAAACAACGATTGGTATGCGCTCGCAACTACAGTGAGTGGAATGTAAAACACACGGCGATCGCGTAGACACAATTCAGACCTGAGGCTCTGCCTATCACTCACGCTACATTTCTTTCTGAGCATCACCGTAATACACACATGGGAGACATTGCCTGACCGACCGGGGGACAAAAACAAGAAAAAATATAAATAAATAACGCAGCAAATTTTTTTAAAGCGTTTAGGAAAATGTTCGAAATTTCAAAGGAAGAAAATCCTTTAGGCAATCTTTTATTTTTCGATTGTAGAAACTTCAAATCAAAACATTAAGCACAAAAAAACCTTCTGCATTGTTAATCTTTATTATAATTTCAATACCACCTTTTGTTACAAATACGAACTTAAAGAGAGCAGCTTTGGTTAAGTTTATATAACAGTGGAAGAAAATTAAGTAGCCCTTATGTTAATCTAACAACTTGAACGCCCTTAATTAATATGTTTTAGAACATTTAAGTCTCTTTTTTTTCATTCAATTCAATTATTGCACATAGACAGTCGGAGACATCTTGTGCTGATTTGCTTCTCTTGAAGTTTATCATAATCATACTACAACGTACTGCATTCTAGGATTGATGTGCTTTTTCACTTTTGCAAAAATACGATCTTAATGGGCGCAAAAATTTCACGAAATTGTTTGGTTTTCCCACCTTAGCTTAGTAAGAAGTGAGCGAAGTGATTTTGGCCAGAAATCGTAAACAAACAGACGTATTCAAAATTCCAAAGAAAATAAGTAAATAAAATAAATAAATAAAAATGGCTAACTTAGAAGTAAACGGGAGTATGATAAAAAAAACAATTCAAGAAGGAAGAGGTGCCGACTTATTACTTGGGCCCAGTTCATACAATCGCCGGCGAAAATCTGAGCAATCTGACAATCCGGATGAACAACAATATTTGAATTTAGTTCAAAAGATTTTAACTACTGGTAGGTGTGCCTAAATAGCCTTCTGCCAGCGTGTGGTTAATTGTTTACATTATAGGTGTTGAAAGGACTGATCGTACTGGTGTTGGTACCTTATCTATATTTGGTGCTCAGATGCGGTTCAATATGCGAGAATCATTCCCGTTATTAACAACAAAAAAAGTGTTCTGGCGCGCAGTGTGTGAAGAACTACTCTGGTTTATAAGCGGCAGCACTGATGCGAAAGTCCTACAGAACAAAAACATTCACATCTGGAATGGTAACGCTAGTCGTGATTTTTTGGATAAATGCGGGTTCAGTGATCGCGAAGAAGGCGACCTGGGGCCAATTTACGGTTTTCAATGGCGCCATTTTGGGGCACAATATCGCACTTGTCGCGATAGTTATGGTACGGAGGGAGTCGATCAATTGAAGCAGATAATTGAGACAATAACTATAAATCCTACCGATCGACGTATGATTCTGTCCTCTTGGAATCCAGTAGATATACCAAAAATGGCCTTACCACCCTGCCATTGCTTGGCCCAGTTCTATGTAGCCAATAATGAGCTGTCATGCCAACTTTATCAGCGCAGTGCCGATATGGGGCTGGGTGTCCCATTTAATATAGCATCCTATGCATTATTAACGTGTATGATTGCACATTTAACCGGCCTTAAACCAGGCGATTTTGTCCACACTACCGGCGATACGCACATTTATAAAACGCATATCCAACCATTGAAAGAGCAATTAACACGCAAACCGCATGCATTTCCTAAATTGATAATAAAACGTGCCGTGGAAAATATTGAGGATTTCAGGTACTCTGATTTCGAAATTGTGGACTATAATCCCTATCCAAAAATTCAAATGGAAATGGCCGTGTAGAGAAAAGAATCATCGCTTTTTACATCTATCTCTAAACCTATTTAATTTGAGAAATCATCCTTAATATTTAAGATTTTCTGTCTATATTATTCTATAATAGGCTACATATGCCTTTATATACGTCACCGAACACGAATTCTCCACTAACAATAAATAAATGCCATATTTGCAGATACACAAAGGATAATATAGAAGAAGTTATTGCAAAGAGAATGGAGCGGGTCGCTTTTAGAGAGTCCACTTTCAGGAGATTTAAAAGACCTTTCTCTCATCATGGAATTGCCAGCATGTTAATCTATAGGATAATAGACTGTTATGACGTCAACAGATGACCATCTCTTTAAAGACAGATATGTTTGCGCAATTCTACGGAGCCCGAATTCAAGGAATTTCGAGCCCAATAGCTTTTCCCGTCGCGAAATTGACAGCGTATAGGCTGTCATCATATTGGCCGTCTGTACTACGCTACAGTAGGCGACCATTGCTTTGATATTCCAATTTTATAAACACTGTTCGAACAACTACTGTAGTTTCATTTCTATAAAAGTACTGTCGTTTTAAAATTCTAAACTCATCATAGTTAACATTGAATTTGAAAAATCTAAAATTTTCCAAAACTCAGTAATTTTCACAGTTTTTGTTAGTTTTTTTTCGGTTTAGCATATAAAAACTTTTGTAATTAATTCTTGCGTAACGCACCTTTTATATTTCGTCTCTCATACAAAAAAAAACCTAATAAATTTATGTGAACTTTTTTTTTAACTATTTACGTCGTTCGAAGATAATAGAATACGCCTTTCAAGCGCTATATTTTTTTAAACCCAATTTTACATTAAACAAAGAAAAACAGAAGGGTAAGAAACGGAGAAGTATCGAAAGGAAGATGGCTTTTTACACTTCACGAGTGGATGACGATGGCAACGAGCTGGAAAGACGACCATCGGCACTGCACTTGACTGAAAGCACTGCTAGATCAAACCTCAGTTCACGCAGTTGCGAAATCATAGGCAGCGTGCGGTATGGTTCTTGTTCGCAATGTACAACGACTACAAAACCTATAAAGCACACGCAACTTTTTTTCTATTAGATATGTTAATCCGGCCGCCTACATTGAGAAAAGTGGCGAAACGGAAAGAGCGCTTGGTGCTGTTCAGAAAAGCGTTCGTAGTAAGGGCTCCACGGTTTCGGAAACTCAAAGCGATATCGTTCCACCGTTGGACTTGCAGTCCGAGGACAATTACCCTACTGCACAGGATTGCACGTTTTCCTACCGCAAATACTGCGAACCGGCAAAGATAGTTTTGAAACCGGACAGTGCGTACGAGACTTGGCTGTCTGCCAAAAGGTGAGGTGTAGATGATGTTTCAATGTATTTCGAGAACATTTTTTTATATATAATTTAGAAAGCTTCTAACGGACGCGGCTGCCAAGAAGAAAAAAGCCGAAGAACAAAAAAAACAGCAAATAGAAGAACGTAAGCGTTTATCAGAAGAGAAAGTCCAGAAATGGCTAGAGACAAAAGCTCGTCAATCAAGAAGCCAACCACCGCAACAATCATCAATGCAACAAATCAGTTCGAAACAAACGATCAAGTCGTCCTCAACCCATTCCGATTTGTCAGCAAAGCCGACACGTTCTCAACTAAGTGATGTAGAATCTAAAGCCCGTTTAGCACAATGGGAGAAAAGCAAACGTGCGCAGGAAGAACGTCATCGAATAATCAAACGCCAAGAGGAAGAGAAGCGCCGAGAAATTGAAGAACAGCGAAGACATGTGGCTGCCCACGCATGGGAGAAATGGTTGTCGGAGGCGGCGAAGAAGCCTAAGCCCGTGCCCTTAAATCGCGGTATTTTTACGTTACGTGGCACTATTTCAAACATTTACGTAAATCCCAATGAATGGCAGCCTATTATTCCCATCAAAGAAGAAGATTGAGTTATGTGCTTTTTTACTTTGTTTATATTAGTGTTGATAACGTTTCGTCGTTGTTACTGAATACAAAATCATGTGGACCACCCTTGTTTTAACCGTTTTAAAAACAATTTTGTCTTTTAAAATGCATTATAGATGAAGAGCATAACAGGAAATGCTTCAACGATACTTTGCGAAATCATTTATTTACAGACGGGAGAGTTTCATAGAGAGTTAGCTGGAAAATTGATAATTGATTGTTCGGTTCACTTCCATAATTGGGATAAAAGTGATTGTTTACAAAATTGAACAGCATTACAAATTTATTTAGAAAACGGATGTCATCGAAGTTCTCGCTTTCAGACTTTTGCCATTACCTACCGGCGCTGTGAACGCGGGTGTATGCCCGGGCTTGTCGAGGATTCCGTTTCTCATTCTTCAGGCATTTCATTGACCTTTTGTAGCACGTGAAGTACGTAGCATTTTTTATTCAGGCATGGCATCTGACTTCGTTCCTAAGTGATGAAGTACTGTAACGTGCGAAAGGATAGCAACATTACCATACAACATAGCAACATGACTTATGCGAAACCATTATCGGTGAAACAATAAGACTACATAATGATGGACACATTTCTTCGGACAGTGTTTTTCATAGATCGGACAATTTAATTTTTGCTTACTGTCAAGTACTTACGCGACTAGAAATTAAAACAAAATGGTCTTCTAATCGTTTCGAATTTAGTTTCGAACTGATTACATGACGTATTACACCTATGGATACCTCCAAGCCATTTAATCGATTTAACACCGCATTCAAGGTTATATTCAATTGTTTCTCTTTGCGTGCCAGTTTATGGTGTTGAAAAAAATTTGATTGTATCCCTCCAAATTCCTTGAATTCTTTCTTTTTTTTTTACTCTCATCTGAAGCAGCTAAGTGCCTTCGTCAAAACCGCCTGTTTCTCTTTCCAACCGTGTTTCTCTTCTCTTTTCTATCTACGCTATATTTTTTTTCACTCAAATCTTGCCTTTCCTTTCTGGATTTCGTAGCCTGTTTAACTACACTCGTACTGAACTCACTCTTGATGTATTACTTCCTGGTGCCGTTTGGAGTTTCACTTATTCGGAATACTGCTGATTTACAGCACGCTTTCAATCCTTGACTTCTATGTCATGTAACTAGAGATATAGACCTGCATATAAGAGGTTTTCTCCAAACGTCTAAAAAAAAACAAAGAACCAAATGGTTGTACATGCCGTAAAAGCAAAAGTTCAGTCTAATATTGTTCCATTTTTGCATTTGAAAATGAGATGTTCAGGCGATTCGGTATCAGGCATAGATCGCAAATGTCACTGTCAACTGCTCGGCTCATTTTCAGATAGGGTTTATCATAAGTCTGTAAGGGACTTTGATCTCCCACGACGAGAAAAGAGAGTCCGGTAAAGATTTAAAGGACGTGGATGGAAATACTTTGTAGGAAAGACGATCCGCTTTTCCTCTNGAAGTGATTTTGGCCAGAAATCGTAAACAAACAGACGTATTCAAAATTCCAAAGAAAATAAGTAAATAAAATAAATAAATAAAAATGGCTAACTTAGAAGTAAACGGGAGTATGATAAAAAAAACAATTCAAGAAGGAAGAGGTGCCGACTTATTACTTGGGCCCAGTTCATACAATCGCCGGCGAAAATCTGAGCAATCTGACAATCCGGATGAACAACAATATTTGAATTTAGTTCAAAAGATTTTAACTACTGGTAGGTGTGCCTAAATAGCCTTCTGCCAGCGTGTGGTTAATTGTTTACATTATAGGTGTTGAAAGGACTGATCGTACTGGTGTTGGTACCTTATCTATATTTGGTGCTCAGATGCGGTTCAATATGCGAGAATCATTCCCGTTATTAACAACAAAAAAAGTGTTCTGGCGCGCAGTGTGTGAAGAACTACTCTGGTTTATAAGCGGCAGCACTGATGCGAAAGTCCTACAGAACAAAAACATTCACATCTGGAATGGTAACGCTAGTCGTGATTTTTTGGATAAATGCGGGTTCAGTGATCGCGAAGAAGGCGACCTGGGGCCAATTTACGGTTTTCAATGGCGCCATTTTGGGGCACAATATCGCACTTGTCGCGATAGTTATGGTACGGAGGGAGTCGATCAATTGAAGCAGATAATTGAGACAATAACTATAAATCCTACCGATCGACGTATGATTCTGTCCTCTTGGAATCCAGTAGATATACCAAAAATGGCCTTACCACCCTGCCATTGCTTGGCCCAGTTCTATGTAGCCAATAATGAGCTGTCATGCCAACTTTATCAGCGCAGTGCCGATATGGGGCTGGGTGTCCCATTTAATATAGCATCCTATGCATTATTAACGTGTATGATTGCACATTTAACCGGCCTTAAACCAGGCGATTTTGTCCACACTACCGGCGATACGCACATTTATAAAACGCATATCCAACCATTGAAAGAGCAATTAACACGCAAACCGCATGCATTTCCTAAATTGATAATAAAACGTGCCGTGGAAAATATTGAGGATTTCAGGTACTCTGATTTCGAAATTGTGGACTATAATC
Source organism: Glossina austeni (assembly GCA_000688735.1). Taxonomy (NCBI): domain Eukaryota; kingdom Metazoa; phylum Arthropoda; class Insecta; order Diptera; family Glossinidae; genus Glossina; species Glossina austeni. The sequence goes on from KK502400.1 coordinate 1,460,579, forward strand.
CCTATCCAAAAATTCAAATGGAAATGGCCGTGTAGAGAAAAGAATCATCGCTTTTTACATCTATCTCTAAACCTATTTAATTTGAGAAATCATCCTTAATATTTAAGATTTTCTGTCTATATTATTCTATAATAGGCTACATATGCCTTTATATACGTCACCGAACACGAATTCTCCACTAACAATAAATAAATGCCATATTTGCAGATACACAAAGGATAATATAGAAGAAGTTATTGCAAAGAGAATGGAGCGGGTCGCTTTTAGAGAGTCCACTTTCAGGAGATTTAAAAGACCTTTCTCTCATCATGGAATTGCCAGCATGTTAATCTATAGGATAATAGACTGTTATGACGTCAACAGATGACCATCTCTTTAAAGACAGATATGTTTGCGCAATTCTACGGAGCCCGAATTCAAGGAATTTCGAGCCCAATAGCTTTTCCCGTCGCGAAATTGACAGCGTATAGGCTGTCATCATATTGGCCGTCTGTACTACGCTACAGTAGGCGACCATTGCTTTGATATTCCAATTTTATAAACACTGTTCGAACAACTACTGTAGTTTCATTTCTATAAAAGTACTGTCGTTTTAAAATTCTAAACTCATCATAGTTAACATTGAATTTGAAAAATCTAAAATTTTCCAAAACTCAGTAATTTTCACAGTTTTTGTTAGTTTTTTTTCGGTTTAGCATATAAAAACTTTTGTAATTAATTCTTGCGTAACGCACCTTTTATATTTCGTCTCTCATACAAAAAAAAACCTAATAAATTTATGTGAACTTTTTTTTTAACTATTTACGTCGTTCGAAGATAATAGAATACGCCTTTCAAGCGCTATATTTTTTTAAACCCAATTTTACATTAAACAAAGAAAAACAGAAGGGTAAGAAACGGAGAAGTATCGAAAGGAAGATGGCTTTTTACACTTCACGAGTGGATGACGATGGCAACGAGCTGGAAAGACGACCATCGGCACTGCACTTGACTGAAAGCACTGCTAGATCAAACCTCAGTTCACGCAGTTGCGAAATCATAGGCAGCGTGCGGTATGGTTCTTGTTCGCAATGTACAACGACTACAAAACCTATAAAGCACACGCAACTTTTTTTCTATTAGATATGTTAATCCGGCCGCCTACATTGAGAAAAGTGGCGAAACGGAAAGAGCGCTTGGTGCTGTTCAGAAAAGCGTTCGTAGTAAGGGCTCCACGGTTTCGGAAACTCAAAGCGATATCGTTCCACCGTTGGACTTGCAGTCCGAGGACAATTACCCTACTGCACAGGATTGCACGTTTTCCTACCGCAAATACTGCGAACCGGCAAAGATAGTTTTGAAACCGGACAGTGCGTACGAGACTTGGCTGTCTGCCAAAAGGTGAGGTGTAGATGATGTTTCAATGTATTTCGAGAACATTTTTTTATATATAATTTAGAAAGCTTCTAACGGACGCGGCTGCCAAGAAGAAAAAAGCCGAAGAACAAAAAAAACAGCAAATAGAAGAACGTAAGCGTTTATCAGAAGAGAAAGTCCAGAAATGGCTAGAGACAAAAGCTCGTCAATCAAGAAGCCAACCACCGCAACAATCATCAATGCAACAAATCAGTTCGAAACAAACGATCAAGTCGTCCTCAACCCATTCCGATTTGTCAGCAAAGCCGACACGTTCTCAACTAAGTGATGTAGAATCTAAAGCCCGTTTAGCACAATGGGAGAAAAGCAAACGTGCGCAGGAAGAACGTCATCGAATAATCAAACGCCAAGAGGAAGAGAAGCGCCGAGAAATTGAAGAACAGCGAAGACATGTGGCTGCCCACGCATGGGAGAAATGGTTGTCGGAGGCGGCGAAGAAGCCTAAGCCCGTGCCCTTAAATCGCGGTATTTTTACGTTACGTGGCACTATTTCAAACATTTACGTAAACCCCAATGAATGGCAGCCTATTATTCCCATCAAAGAAGAAGATTGAGTTATGTGCTTTTTTACTTTGTTTATATTAGTGTTGATAACGTTTCGTCGTTGTTACTGAATACAAAATCATGTGGACCACCCTTGTTTTAACCGTTTTAAAAACAATTTTGTCTTTTAAAATGCATTATAGATGAAGAGCATAACAGGAAATGCTTCAACGATACTTTGCGAAATCATTTATTTACAGACGGGAGAGTTTCATAGAGAGTTAGCTGGAAAATTGATAATTGATTGTTCGGTTCACTTCCATAATTGGGATAAAAGTGATTGTTTACAAAATTGAACAGCATTACAAATTTATTTAGAAAACGGATGTCATCGAAGTTCTCGCTTTCAGACTTTTGCCATTACCTACCGGCGCTGTGAACGCGGGTGTATGCCCGGGCTTGTCGAGGATTCCGTTTCTCATTCTTCAGGCATTTCATTGACCTTTTGTAGCACGTGAAGTACGTAGCATTTTTTATTCAGGCATGGCATCTGACTTCGTTCCTAAGTGATGAAGTACTGTAACGTGCGAAAGGATAGCAACATTACCGTGTTTTTAATTCACTAGTTATTCCTTGACTTATGCGAAACCATTATCGGTGAAACAATAAGACTACATAATGATGGACACATTTCTTCGGACAGTGTTTTTCATAGATCGGACAATTTAATTTTTGCTTACTGTCAAGTACTTACGCGACTAGAAATTAAAACAAAATGGTCTTCTAATCGTTTCGAATTTAGTTTCGAACTGATTACATGACGTATTACACCTATGGATACCTCCAAGCCATTTAATCGATTTAACACCGCATTCAAGGTTATATTCAATTGTTTCTCTTTGCGTGCCAGTTTATGGTGTTGAAAAAAATTTGATTGTATCCCTCCAAATTCCTTGAATTCTTTCTTTTTTTTTTACTCTCATCTGAAGCAGCTAAGTGCCTTCGTCAAAACCGCCTGTTTCTCTTTCCAACCGTGTTTCTCTTCTCTTTTCTATCTACGCTATATTTTTTTTCACTCAAATCTTGCCTTTCCTTTCTGGATTTCGTAGCCTGTTTAACTACACTCGTACTGAACTCACTCTTGATGTATTACTTCCTGGTGCCGTTTGGAGTTTCACTTATTCGGAATACTGCTGATTTACAGCACGCTTTCAATCCTTGACTTCTATGTCATGTAACTAGAGATATAGACCTGCATATAAGAGGTTTTCTCCAAACGTCTAAAAAAAAACAAAGAACCAAATGGTTGTACATGCCGTAAAAGCAAAAGTTCAGTCTAATATTGTTCCATTTTTGCATTTGAAAATGAGATGTTCAGGCGATTCGGTATCAGGCATAGATCGCAAATGTCACTGTCAACTGCTCGGCTCATTTTCAGATAGGGTTTATCATAAGTCTGTAAGGGACTTTGATCTCCCACGACGAGAAAAGAGAGTCCGGTAAAGATTTAAAGGACGTGGATGGAAATACTTTGTAGGAAAGACGATCCGCTTTTCCTCTTGCGACGTTTATGTATTCCTCATTATATGCGCTGGTAATGGTATTACGAATTGAAGGCAACGCTTCACTCGGCGGATGTTTCCCAGATATAATTTCACCATCAAGTTCAGCTTCACGTGCGTAGAAGTTAGTTTTTTCATTAAGACAGAAACCGCAATGACCAAGAACCTAGACAAGGACGCATTGCTCAATGAAGGGTTTGTCCAGCGTACGGATGTCATAGACGTGTTGATTTGTAGAATCCTTCTTTTGTTGACTGCATGTGCTCGAAGGTTACAGGTCGCTGAGTGTTCAAATTAATGTTCGATCGAACAAGGGACTTGCACATCAAGAGGAGTTTTCTTGGGGGCTAGTCAGCATAATTGTTAGTAAGCAGCACAATTGCAGTGGAATTAGACCGACAATTTTTAAAGGCCTCTTCATAATGATTCTGAGAGGTTAGGCTAGCATTAATGGAGATTCCAAGAAAACGAAAGGACCTTCATTGGGTAACATTGGTACCACTGGTAAAAAGATTGATAGTTTTTTTTATCGCTTTGCGAAATAGATTGCGCTGGTCTTTTTTAGATTAAAACAAAGATTCAGTTTTGCACATTCTTCTTAAAAAAGATTTGCTTTCAGGAAGAGATTTTCGACGACATCCTCAAGGACGGAAACCAGCAGAAAATCATCAGCATATTGAAAGATGTGGGTTTTGCAATCCTGCAGCTAGTGCAAGTAGGCCGTGAACAGATTGAAGAGTCGCAACCAGCAGCAGAGGATTCCTTTTCGAATGCAAGACCCTTCAACAATGGTCGTATGAGAAAGGGGTGATATTGTCGGAGAACAGGAAAAACAAACGGAGTGCCACAAGGTATATGATTTTTTAGAAGGTCCAGATCACAAAAGAAGCTCCACGTCATAAAATGCGATGACCGTAAATAAAGTTCCAAAAAGGTCGAGAGTTACCGCCAGCGCAGAGTTCTTCTCGACATATCCTTTGAAATTGGCTGGGAGGCATACTTGTTAACTTTTTTCCTGTCGGCAATATAAAGTGGTGAGACCTGAATTCCACCAAGGTTTCGGCAAGAAGGATCTAACATCGTAAAAATTCGTGGTTGCTGCTTTAAATTCGGTTTGAAAAGTTTTTTGAATATCCGAGACCTCAGGGACAAGAGATACTTTCGTCAAATTATTGAAAAGGCATTTGTGCGATATGAAATTATTAATTTGTCGGATGCTATTCTCACAGATATCGAACCCGATGGGCAAGTGATGGCTTTTACCCAGAACGGCACTTCCAATACGCCAGCTGAAAGTAAGAGTAAGTAAAGGTGAGATCTAGTACACTACCTGAAAAGGGGTGATTGGCGGAAAATTGGAAGGTAGCAGAACTGTCAATTGGGCAGCGAAAACTGCTTCAACTCATTACATTTACAAGACGTTTGCCTCTGTTCGACGTTACTGTGTCACCATAGATATGATGGCTGGCATTGAAATCCCCAGCGCGAAATGCATTCGGAAAGCCATCGATGGAATCATACAGTCTGTAAATTTCGTCTCGAAGAGTTTGAATGTCTGTCGAGACGGAAAAGTAGACTGATGCAATAACTATATTTGGACGAAGATTCGAAGATGTAATAAAAACTATCTACGCAGACGACACTCGTTGGAATGGTATACCTTTTCTCACCAGGCAGCAGCAGAGTTGGATAGTTTTATGTTGCAGGCCGATCAGAATCAAAAATTTCACTGAGAATAGAGAAATCGATCTAATTCAGAAAAAAGTTCAGAAAAAAATCAAGGGAGGAAAAATTCCGTTTGAAACTTTGAAGATTGTATTGAAGAAAGGATGTCATGTTGAGGTGAAGGACGACATCAAGGTGGACCGCCACCCGCCTTGTTGAAGAGCATCAAAAGACATGGCGAAAGTATTCATTTTCTCAAGGAACGAGTCTGACGGCTTTGCCTCAAAAGCAGGTTTAAAGGTATTGAGGTTGTTGGCTGGGAGCTATTCAAGTTGTGTGGTCTTATGGGTGTTAGCAAATTTTTTAAACTGGGGGCGCGGATTAGATGACTGATTTTGTACCGCGGAGACGATTGCTTGACGGACGTCTATTTTGTTATAATTCCGTTTCGTAAGGACCTCATTGACCTATTGATGGATGCCTTTGACATTCCCAGCTGAGGAGGCAGAGCGGAGAGTAGGGAAGTTGGTGTCGTATACATTTGCATTGAGACATTCATAGTAGTTCGGAGAGTATTTTTCTCGGAGCCCCTTAAAGAAAATGATTTCAGTGGTCATTATCTTATTAGCTTCTTTTTCTTTCTTCCTTGTCGGGCATGTTTTGCTTAATGCATTATAGGAGGAAAAGCCACAAAGAGGACATTTAACGGTGTTACATTCTTTTATGCATGCAGGACAGTTTCCATATTTTAGAGAACGTGATTTTTTTGCTTTGCAAAATTTAGCTAAGTGGCCAAATTGACCTCTATTATAGCGTTGTCCCAAAGTTGGTATAAAAAAACGGACTGAAGAATGCAGCAGTTGAAGCAGATTGTTTTAGGGATTGATTTACCTTTAAAGCCTATCTTAACACTCGTGGTTGGTACATACGTAGTATTATGGTCAGGGGATTTGCGATAGCGAGTAACCGAGCGAATCGGAATAGATGAGGAAGCATTTTTCTTAATGAAATCTGAATCGTAGTCGATGAGGATGTTGCGCTCAACTCCCAATCTTTTAGTGAAAGACCTGGGATGATAGCCTTCAAGTTTTTGCGTAAAAGATCTGTTTTATTTAAATAAAATTGTTTGCAGTAAACGCCGAATCAAGAAGAAGCTTGGCCTTATTTGTGAGGTTGGATATTTTTCCCCTTGTTAATTTAAGGAGAACTTTCTGATTGGATAATCCTGCTGGTGTAGTCCCAGTGGCTATTCCAGGCGTCCTTATCTCGGTGGTTTCTGCTCCTCAAGCTTAAAACTACTTACGACCGACGAACGTCGCTGCTAAAGATCAAGCTTAAAACTACTTACATTTTACTTAAAATATAAATAATAAAAAAGTTAAAATGCCTATATTATCCTAAGGTCACTTGTCCACGGACGGCATGGACGATTCCCTATTCCAACTATCTCGGATTTGGGACGTGCGCATGCGATCCTAGGGGATGATTATGGGTTTTACTTTCTGGTTTCATCTTACCTCAACCGATGTTCGATCAAGAAGCAGGAAGTCGGAAGTTCGCTTCTTCTTGTCTATACTTTTGTTCGAAGACGAATATGCGTTGCCAATCGGTTAGTTGATCACATTCGAAGTATGTCAACTAAGTTATTTCGAATGTGATATTCCCATTCCATTTCGTTCTTACTTATACAGTGCGTACTTACTATAGCATCCCTATAAGACTCACAAGAGAATAACAAACTCCCTACTACAAAATAAAATGAGTGAACAATAAAATATACTTATCGTGTTTTAAATACATAAGAATAACTTACTTTGGTCCTTACAATCATCGCTAATCGTTTTCACGATCATTTTCCGGTAAAACTCGTGTTTGAGTTTATTGTGAAGGTCTTCTATGCTTACTAAACCTCTAATTTTTAACTTGAAGATATGGACTTGCCTAGAAAGTATAATGTACTCATAACTTTGCTTTTTGCCTTTCCATTGCAACGAAAAATGTACTTCAATTCCTTTCGCCAATGGTGTTTAATATTGAAAAATGTTTTTATTTTGTCAGATAATGAGAATTTTTGGACTTTGGTTGCAGTTTTTATATGATGTACTTATATGCGGACTCCTGAAAGTCAAGCCGGATGGATTAATGCGTGTGTGTGTGTGTTGGGGGGAAGGAGAGTGGGGGGGGGGGGGGGGGCAAAAACTTCAGAAACGGAAATTAGGCGGATTTTTATCCAGCAATTCAGGGCTTAGCAGGAGGAGGTCCAAAAACAAAACGTAATTGGAGTAGGAAAATGTAAGGATTATCGAAGTAAAGATATAGATCTATCCAACCCGTATTTCTGCCATTCAAAGTACCACCTGAGACAAATCAGTCAAAGTTTCATAATTCTGTCTCCGCTATGAGAGTAGTCGTAACTAAAGCTATATCCGACTATATCGACTCTTTCATTTTTTCTAAAGTGGCGCTCTTGTATAAAGGCGACGTCAATTTTATTATGATACAGAGAGTTCGCCAGATCGGCCTGGTGGGAGGAATCCATGAGAGGTCGAACTTTGAAAGTAGGGAAATTTGTAAATCTGTGAAACCGTGTCGGAGTTTCAGTTTCTTTAAGAGGCGGTAAAATTCATCCTTGGCCTCATTTTTTGTCATGTTGCGGAATTCAGACATTTGAGCATTTTGTGAATTGAATAAATTTGCGAACGAATTTTCGGGTGATATAAATGATGATGTTATGGTGCAGGTGGCATTGTCTTTAGCAGCTACTTTTGCCTCAAGTGCTGTCTGGATTGATTCTTCGCGTCTTTCTACGTATATTTTGTATGTTAGGCATCCTCTCAAATTCGCAGTACGCCCTGTCTCCTGACAGTTAACGCAATATGGACTTGCAAAGTTACACTTTTTAATTCGACATTCAGCTGCAAGATGTTTTTGATCACACTGAATATCTTTCTATTGGAATCTACAATTTTTGGATACGTGGCCACAGCATTGGCACCATGTTGGTAAGACTGAATTTCTGTGGCTTTTTTTTAGGCTTTTCTGAGCTAATTGTTTGACTCAGTAAGTGTTTTAGTTGGGAGACATCGCTAAGTGACTTGCCTTGCAAGGGCGTCACTAACAAGGGCCCAGTGTCAAAACACTTTTTTATAGAGAAAGGCGAAGTGAATTTTATTACTTTCGGTATTACATCTCGAGCACTTTCGTCCAAGACATTTTTACCTTCTTCTGTTTCTGTACCATGGTCTGGACTTCTTATTATAAGAGAAAATTTTTTCAGCTCTTCTGGTGTAAATGAGTTAGCATGAATCGTTTGTTCACGTAGTGTTTGTCTATAAAATGAACATTTGAAATTTAATAATTCAACAGTTTTCGACTTTGACCATCAGTTATTCTAGTCGCATGATCAAAATTGGCGATGAAAGGCGCACGAACTTAAAAAAGTTCAATACATGAGTTCCAATATTTCTTAAAATTAACACTATTCACATATTATGAATAATACGTAAATTCTCAGTTTTGAACACGGAAAGTAAGTGAAGAATTTTCATTAAGTGAAAAAATGTTAATAGGATTAATAAATATTAAGGGAAATCTGCTGTGGGGATTGAATTTCATCGAAGGAAGAAAAAACCTTCTGCATTGTTAATCTTTATTATAATTTCAATGCCACCGTTTGTTACAAATACGAACTTAAAGAGAGCAGCTTTGGTTAAGTTTATATAACAGTGGAAGAAAATTAAGTAGCCCTTATGTTAATCTAACAACTTGAACGCCCTTAATTAATATGTTTTAGAACATTTAAGTCTCTTTTTTTTCATTCAATTCAATTATTGCACATAGACAGTCGGAGACATCTTGTGCTGATTTGCTTCTCTTGAAGTTTATCATAATCATACTGCAACGTACTGCATTCTAGGATTGATGTGCTTTTTCACTTTTGCAAAAATACGATCTTAATGGGCGCAAAAATTTCACGAAATTGTTTGGTTTTCCCACCTTAGCTTAGTAAGAAGTGAGCGAAGTGATTTTGGCCAGAAATCGTAAACAAACAGACGTATTCAAAATTCCAAAGAAAATAAGTAAATAAAATAAATAAATAAAAATGGCTAACTTAGAAGTAAACGGGAGTATGATAAAAAAAACAATTCAAGAAGGAAGAGGTGCCGACTTATTACTTGGGCCCAGTTCATACAATCGCCGGCGAAAATCTGAGCAATCTGACAATCCGGATGAACAACAATATTTGAATTTAGTTCAAAAGATTTTAACTACTGGTAGGTGTGCCTAAATAGCCTTCTGCCAGCGTATGGTTAATTGTTTACATTATAGGTGTTGAAAGGACTGATCGTACTGGTGTTGGTACCTTATCTATATTTGGTGCTCAGATGCGGTTCAATATGCGAGAATCATTCCCGTTATTAACAACAAAAAAAGTGTTCTGGCGCGCAGTGTGTGAAGAACTACTCTGGTTTATAAGCGGCAGCACTGATGCGAAAGTCCTACAGAACAAAAACATTCACATCTGGAATGGTAACGCTAGTCGTGATTTTTTGGATAGATGCGGGTTCAGTGATCGCGAAGAAGGCGACCTGGGGCCAATTTACGGTTTTCAATGGCGCCATTTTGGGGCACAATATCGCACTTGTCGCGATAGTTATGGTACGGAGGGAGTCGATCAATTGAAGCAGATAATTGAGACAATAACTATAAATCCTACCGATCGACGTATGATTCTGTCCTCTTGGAATCCAGTAGATATACCAAAAATGGCCTTACCACCCTGCCATTGCTTGGCCCAGTTCTATGTAGCCAATAATGAGCTGTCATGCCAACTTTATCAGCGCAGTGCCGATATGGGGCTGGGTGTCCCATTTAATATAGCATCCTATGCATTATTAACGTGTATGATTGCACATTTAACTGGCCTTAAACCAGGCGATTTTGTCCACACTACCGGCGATACGCACATTTATAAAACGCATATCCAACCATTGAAAGAGCAATTAACACGCAAACCGCATGCATTTCCTAAATTGATAATAAAACGTGCCGTGGAAAATATTGAGGATTTCAGGTACTCTGATTTCGAAATTGTGGACTATAATCCCTATCCAAAAATTCAAATGGAAATGGCTGTGTAGAGAAAAGAATCATCGCTTTTTACATCTATCTCTAAACCTATTTAATTTGAGAAATCATCCTTAATATTTAAGATTTTCTGTCTATATTATTCTATAATAGGCTACATATGCCTTTATATACGTCACCGAACACGAATTCTCCACTAACAATAAATAAATGCCATATTTGCAGATACACAAAGGATAATATAGAAGAAGTTATTGCAAAGAGAATGGAGCGGGTCGCTTTTAGAGAGTCCACTTTCAGGAGATTTAAAAGACCTTTCTCTCATCATGGAATTGCCAGCATGTTAATCTATAGGATAATAGACTGTTATGACGTCAACAGATGACCATCTCTTTAAAGACAGATATGTTTGCGCAATTCTACGGAGCCCGAATTCAAGGAATTTCGAGCCCAATAGCTTTTCCCGTCGCGAAATTGACAGCGTATAGGCTGTCATCATATTGGCCGTCTGTACTACGCTACAGTAGGCGACCATTGCTTTGATATTCCAATTTTATAAACACTGTTCGAACAACTACTGTAGTTTCATTTCTATAAAAGTACTGTCGTTTTAAAATTCTAAACTCATCATAGTTAACATTGAATTTGAAAAATCTAAAATTTTCCAAAACTCAGTAATTTTCACAGTTTTTGTTAGTTTTTTTTCGGTTTAGCATATAAAAACTTTTGTAATTAATTCTTGCGTAACGCACCTTTTATATTTCGTCTCTCATACAAAAAAAAACCTAATAAATTTATGTGAACTTTTTTTTTAACTATTTACGTCGTTCGAAGATAATAGAATACGCCTTTCAAGCGCTATATTTTTTTAAACCCAATTTTACATTAAACAAAGAAAAACAGAAGGGTAAGAAACGGAGAAGTATCGAAAGGAAGATGGCTTTTTACACTTCACGAGTGGATGACGATGGCAACGAGCTGGAAAGACGACCATCGGCACTGCACTTGACTGAAAGCACTGCTAGATCAAACCTCAGTTCACGCAGTTGCGAAATCATAGGCAGCGTGCGGTATGGTTCTTGTTCGCAATGTACAACGACTACAAAACCTATAAAGCACACGCAACTTTTTTTCTATTAGATATGTTAATCCGGCCGCCTACATTGAGAAAAGTGGCGAAACGGAAAGAGCGCTTGGTGCTGTTCAGAAAAGCGTTCGTAGTAAGGGCTCCACGGTTTCGGAAACTCAAAGCGATATCGTTCCACCGTTGGACTTGCAGTCCGAGGACAATTACCCTACTGCACAGGATTGCACGTTTTCCTACCGCAAGTACAGCGAACCGGCCAAGATAGCTTTGAAACCGGACAGTGCGTACGAGACTTGGCTGTCTGCCAAAAGGTGAGGTGTAGATGATGTTTCAATGTATTTCGAGAAAATGTTTTTATATATAATTTAGAAAGCTTCTAACTGATGCGGCTGCCAAGAAGAAAAAAGGCGAACTACAAAAAAAAAGGGAAATAGACGAGCATAAGCGTTTGGCACGTCAATCAAGAAGCCAACCACCACACCAATCATCAATACATCAAATCAGTCTGAAAGAAACTATCAAATCGTCCTCAACCCATTCCGATTTGTCAGAAAAGCCGACACGTTCTCAACTAAGTGATGTAGAATCTAAAGCCCGTTTAGCACAATGGGAGAAAAGCAAACGAGCGCAGAAAGATAGTCGTCGAGTTATCAAACGCCAAGAAGAAGAGAAACGCCGGGAAATTCAAGAACAGCGAAGACATATCGCTGCTGACGTATGGGAGAAATGGTTATCGGAAGCTGCGAAGAAGCCTAAGCCTGTGCCCTTAAATCGTGGTATTTTCACGTTACGTGGGTCTACGTAAATCTCAATTAATTGGGGGCCTATTATTCCCATCACAAGAAGATTGAGTTATGTGCTTTTTACACTTTGTTTATACTAGCGTTCTTAACGTTGCGTCGTTGTCTTTAATAGAAAATTATCTGGACTACTGTTATCTTCTTTTTTCTCTTTTAAATAGCATTATGGATGAAAAGATTAGCCTCGTAGATTTCTCTCTAAAATTAAGCTAGTTTGGTTCGTTTCAATAATTGGGATTATTAATTATAATTACAAACTTGGAAATTTATCTAGAAAACGGATGAACTTGCATAGCTGATTTTATGTTCGTCTTGATGGCGGATGGTGCTTTTCCTAATTGGTTTACGCCGCCCGGACTAACGGAGCTCATAGGACTGGGAGCACGTATACCTGGCGGTACCATCATACTCCCTGGAACCCCTCCAGGCACTGACATCGGAATTCCCACTTTTAGGCCTTTGCCATTACCTACCGCCGCTGCCAAAGTATGCGTATCAGCCATGCTGCTTGTTTGTTGTATGCCCGGCCTTGAGGAAGCTTCAATTTCCCACTCTTCACGCGCTTTGCTGACCATTTCCAATACGTGAGATACCACTTTGTTATACTGCGTTACCTGTTTCACAGCAGTTTCTGTGGATAAATTTGCGGCTTTCTGTTCATTTTGTATCATTTTTTGCTCAGCCATAGGATCTGGTTTAGTCCGTAAGTAATCTGGTACAATATCGTGCGAAAAGACGGGAACACGACCTTGTGTTAAATTCACTAATAATTCGTCGCGCTCAGGCGAAACCATCAGCGGTAAAACCGTACGATTGCGTAAAAGTGGACACATTTCTTTAGACAGTATTTTTGAAAGGCCGGTTAACTAAAAAGAAAATTTAATTTTTATTTAATCTTAAGCATTTCTTACACTTACGTGACTGGAAATTAAAGCGAAATTATCTAAAAATGTTGGCCAGTTAATCGTTTCGTACTCAGTTTCAAGCTTATGAACCATGGCACCTATCGATATTTTCAAGTCGTTCAGCCGGTTCATCACTGCCTCCAAAGTCATCTCCAATTGCTTCTCTTCGCGTTGCATTTTGCGATTTTGCTTATAAAACCTAAAATCCTTTAACGCTTTATATATTTTTTCTATTTTTTTGGTTTTTTTGCAGACTTTTGGAGAAAAATTACGCTTTATGTTCGGCTTAAAATATTTTAACAAAAAGCGACGTAGTTTGTTTACAATGTGAAAAAAGAGTGGCCAAGTCTCATTAAAATTGCTAAATACAGGATTGTATTTCAAAATAAGCAATACGAAGAATTGAGGCTGCCAGACTATCAATACAAACCAAAAGTAAATTACATGCTCTTCTGTTTTTGAATTAATATTATAATATTTCACAACACCACCCATGACTTAATACAAGTAAGCATAATAATAGGGGCTGACACAATGAGGCGTTATTTATATTTTCTTGTTGAGACTCGAACTTTACCTACTTTTTATAAAACTTTATGGAAATTGGCAAATCATATAGTTTTGCATGCATATAAAACGAAAAGAAACAAGAGCACAACAAGAAATGATGGTGGTTGCTTTTAAATTTTAAGCTTATTTGTATAATCTACGTTTATATAGCACTAATGTATATTTCGTTTTAGATTATTTCTTTGAAGTTTTGATTTACACCACGCTCTATTTTGTAAGAAATAAAAAACAAGTGATAAAGACCATTTATTTTAAAATTAAAATTATTCAGAGAGACATAAATATATAAAGAGTAAGTTCCAAATTTTGAATCAATTAATACCCAAAGACGCCCTCGATGGTGTCGCAATCGATTTGAAAGAAATTTGTACCTAATTGCCAGTACATAAAAAGTTTTCTTCAATCAAAGTAGAATGTAATACTTTTAATATTTATTCAACTTTTATGTACATTTTTAGGCGAGGTGTGACTTCAAAAGCTATTTGTATATTTAAAATTATACAATTTACAAAATTTTTTATGCGCAATTCTCTAACTGCCACGCACTTCAACGTACTTTCAATTAAAGTGCACCATTATCTTCATAGGTCACCGGTGCTGGAGCATTCAAATGATGTTTTTCGACTTTGTAGTGGACGCAAATGTTGTGCAACGGTACACAAACGTGTGCGACCCTTCTCCGCTTCTTTGGACTGTAGCAGCTTTTACGCATTTCCTCTAGAATAAGCCAGGAGTTTAGAGAAATGTTTAAAAACTGTAGTTAGATTTTCAAAATACTGAACAGTGACCCGCTAACCTTTATACACACCAATGTATCTTTTCACAATTTTCCTCGTTATAGTTTTTTGACGCTTTAATTTTTTTTACCGCTTACCGTGCAGCGTAGCATTGATATCATGCGCAATCCAATGGAATTGCATGTGCGCCCGTTCAACGGAGTACCTTCGAAACTGACTACCATGATTTTCATTTCATAGTCTCAAATCTAGAAAAAAAGTGGTATGTTTATGTAAATAAAAGCAAGTTGCTAATACACAAATATTCAGATTACTTAATACCATCCCGCTGGCTTTGAGAGGCATGTACGCGTTCCATCCACCCATCCAATCACTGTAAAAAATAGTAAAAATACTATAGTGGTCCTTTATTGTAAAACAAAAAGTTCTTATCGCCTGGAATACCAAATTTCTGGTAAAACGGCATTTTCGCATCCGCTTTTACAGTCCATTGGAGCCACGCCGCACAAAGTTTTGTTTCCAACTGCTGTAACATCTCTGATAAAACAATTGTTAACGCGCTTTGTGCAGCAGTTAGGACAGTGCAGGCTAGCCATTGGTAATCTCCACATTTGACGACGATCGCCAGCAAATTTGCTAATATGATTATATGTCATTGGTCAATGTTTTTAAACCATATAATATAGAAAGAAGTCTTGAACTGGTTCACCATAAATGTAAATTAAAAAAATTACTTAATACTTAGTCGATACTCTGTTCCATTGCTTTTGGTTCAAGTAACCTTATTTTACTTTGCAGACTGTATACAATCAGAATTTCTTCTTCTTTCTGTTCTATTCAGCAAATCAACAACCGAAAATTCGCTGGAACGTGTAAAAAAGGCTTAAAGTGAACATAGTTCTTTGTTTGACCCTTAGTAAAGTTAGGCTTAGTTAGTTGTTATATAATTACTGTTATATAATAAAAAATTATTTTATGTATTATTGCTTTGTATTTCGTAAGTAAAACTATATTTGATTAATATCTTGTTAATTTTGCATTTGCATATCATTCGTCCGCCATACTCTAAATTTAAAGTAGTTGCAAAGATTACATATGAGTCAGTTGGCGTAGCAGGGTCGTTTGTAAGCAGCATTTTATAATGCATTCCGGTAAGGGGCGAACATAATGAAGAGTAATTGGATTGCAAACACAATCATGCTTCGCTTATATTCCCACAAAGTGAAGCCGTAACTAGTTGACACAATGTACGCCGTGCTTGCCTGCCATTCCATATAATTTATAAGATAAAGGTTTCTTCGCCTGTATTGAGACAGCAAATCAACAACAGATGACTTGCTGAGTTGAGTAAAAAAGGTTCAATGTGGATGCGAGGTTCCTTGCTTGAACCTTAATTATGTTGACAGATAGCTTGATTATAGATGTGTACGGATATATGTATATGTGTTATGACGTCCGCCACGTAACTAAAGTTAATTTTATCTCTGGCGAGTTTCAATTAATTTTCTTGTTTCATTTTATTATCTTTACTTTTGAAGCGAAATGTTCTGGGATTTTCTTCTTCTTCAAATGAATACAAGATGGTGCAGCGCAGAGTAAATTTCGCAGTGTGAGCACTTATCAAGTACAAGTGTATGGAAAAATCTTATGAAGGAGCTGAAAAGTTGCGAAACTAAAAGAGTACGTGCTTGTGAATATTTATATGTATTGTTGACAAGCTTTAAAAAAAGAAAAGATGGCGGTGTAAGCAAAAGTTATCGTTACTGCTTCCGATAGTAAAGCCAAGAGGCTTAGCATAGACATACTCCTTTTTGTTTAAAAGAGCACAGGTATCAAAGCCGACCGACTTACGTAAATTTGGTAAATGGTGCTTACATTTGCTATTGCAGTGATAGTTTCATTCATCACAACTTCGCACTGCTAAGTTCTCTAAGAACACCAGACTGAACCAGTGCATCATAAACTATTTAAATAAAAAATAAGAGCAACGTTTTCGACACTGTACAATTTTGTGAATGTAAGTGCGTTGCAGAGGCAACGAAATATATAGGCGTTCCGACATCTTTTTCACAATTCAAACTAGGAGATTATTACGAATTTTTTGTGTTTTTGTTATGAATAACCGTAATAACCGTTATGAATAATTAGCAGGCACTGGACAGCTTGTTCTCATTATTTATACGGGCACAGATTCTGTTAATAGTTTCTTGATATGAAGTCGCATTCCTTCAAGCGTTTGCAAAGCTATAGCAAACATAATTCTCTGTTTGCAAGTGAATATACGCTATGGTATACGTACGTACGGATAGTAGAAGTACGGAAAAACCCGAACGGTGTATATGTGTGCAACAAATACAATTTGTTTGCATATTGAAGAATTGTACTTTTTATGTTCGCCTCGACAGATGTCAATGGAAATTTTCTCATTAAAAAATATGAAGAAATTTTTTATTATTAAAATGGGTTATTAATTTTATTTATTAATTTTTTCTTGCTTACATCTATGTATTTGATATATTTTATCGAATTGTCCATATCACACATGGGTTACATATTCTACGTGGCGTCTATTCATATTACATTATTACTATCAGACATACGCTAATTGATAGCGTCACTACTGTCATTCATTAGAGATGCACAGAAAGCTCGTTATAATCTCCTAAATTCAATTTTGAAAAAGAGTCGGACTGCCTCCGATAAGAATATATTACTAATAGCATTGCACAACATTGTTCGAAAACAAAATCGGATTTAATGAGGTCGTGGGAAGTATTTATTTTAAACTTGATCTCTCTTTCTCCTCTTAAGTCTTAAGTCGTAGCAAAGCTATAGTTTGTTTGTAAATGTATCGAAATAAAATGTTTGGAATTTTGTTAATCAGTCAGTTATTAATGAAATTTCAAAGTGTTAAGATAACTTTAGCAGTGTTTGCGCCAGCGGACTTTAAAAGGATTAACATAAAAATTATTAATTGGTTTCGTTCTATACGCAGCCTACAAATTGCTTAATTAAACGAATATATAAATGAATAAAAAATCAAAAATATGTCAATGCTTACCGACCACATATTGATTGTTTGTGCGCTGCTATGTCTGTTCATCTTTTACGCGCAACGTAAATGTTGGTTGTTTGTATGGCAATTGAAAGGCTGGCGTGGTGTTATTGAGCAACCTATACTATGGCTATTACTTGTTGTTAATTTGGAACCAAATGGTTAAGTTTTGTGTTTTTTTCTCCTTCCTTGAAATCTAATTAAAAATTCTGTAAGTTGTGCTGGAACGCATTAGGTATCTTTCCTGTTCAGTGTGCTTAGTTGACCTAAAGCTAACAATTAACACGCAATTAACTTGTTGTTCAAACAGTAGCGCTGGGTGAAAGATGTTGGAATTTATTTTCGAATTTATTTTCCCTTCTAATTTACCATACCCACAAACACACACACCCACACCCACACCCACACCCACACCCTCTCTCTCGCTATACTGCTGTATTTTGCAGCCGCTTGTATACTTAATACCATTTGCGGTACAGGGGTACCGCAGCATCCACAAATATTGGAGATAGTCCCAGCTCTTATTATACTAAGCTTGTGTGTCCATTTGTCCGTCTTTTTTTTGTTATGCTCGATTTATAGAACGTAATTTTGGGCCACATTTTGACGAAATGCGGTATACAGGCCAGTTTTCCAAGGCCCAAAGACAAGTGTTATTGCAAATGAGTCGGACTGGACCACTTTTTCGACCGCTTTCCATAAAATGCTTTTGAAAAGTCGTTATACGAATAACTGTAGGGTGGTGTAGGGCATTCAACGGTGGGCGGTGGCCAATTAAAGTGATTTTAATTTTATTATTTTTTTTTTTTTTTTGCCTTTCACTGCTTAGATATAATGTTGGCTGTGAAACGTTGCCGTAAATATTTCAAAAGCCCTGTAGCTGTTATTGTCGGAACAAGAATTCTGTTGTATGTCGATGATCCGGGTACCATGGAGGCTGTCCTCACTGCTCCAGAGTGCTTAAATAAAACTTTTCTGCAAAATGGTTTCTTTGCTAATAAAGGCTTATTGCACGCTAAAGGTTATAACATTTACATATATATATATATATATATATATATATATCCATATATCCATATCCATATATATATATTTATTTTTTTTTATTTTTTTTCTTTTTTTTACAAGAAAGATGAAAAATGGAAAATACGCCGTAAACAACTTAATCCAACATTTAGTCATCAAATACTTTTAAGCTTTTTTAATACTTTCAATGCGGTTGGTCAAGAAATGCAACAACAGTTAAGTGAAATGTTATTACAAACTGAAACGCATAGAATAAGTTTTGAGGCGTTGGAGGATTTAATTAGTCGCGCTGTCTTGGAAGTGTCATGTTGTAAGTAAACTGAGAACAGGGTAAGTAAGAAAATTATGCTCATCACAGAGCGACTCTGGCATTTTCACCATCTTAGTCAGTCAACAAAAGTTTTTATATTATAAGCGTATAATATATAAAATAAGCCCATAAGCCGATCGAAATTTTTGGGACCGTCCTGACAAATGCTTTGTGCAAATTTTATTTATATCTGCAGCTATTGCAAGCATGGTTAGGAGGAGTATTCATATTGGATAGTGAATGAATCAATAGATAGACTAGCATAGATACCTGTTACGTTTTACACATATTGTAACTTAGTCGTGGTAAATATAATTTAAAAAACAAAAAAGCAAAAAAAAAAAACGAGTTACCAAAGCGAGATGATTCAAAAATTGCTCGGGCAAAGCTGTGCTTTGCGTGATGACGTCAAATTATCGTAGGAATGGGAAAATCTACAGCGAGCGACTGGGTTGTGCGCTAGACTTTGAGTTTCATGGCTTGTTAACCTTAAGTTAAATAAGTCGCAAGTTGATTAGCACATCTTCCTGTTACCAGGAAGATATCAATGATTTTGACCTGTTTTTGAATCGCTTTCTACTCGCTCTCTACGGAAATGTGGTAACAAACGTTTGTCAAACTTTAGCACATTCAAGTCGAAAATTCGTACGGGTTTTCCACTTAAATTGCATGACTTATCGGAAGAAAAGCGTAAAGAAAGGGGAATTTCCTGTTGGGCCAATCGAGTTAAAAATACCATTCTCGGAGAGGTTTTTTGAATTTCGAAGTCACAAGCGAACTGGTAAAATAGCCGTGTGACGCTTTTGCGAAATAGTTCGAGTTGAATTACTTGTGAAGAAGTCCCGAAGAATCAATGCAGTCTGAAAGGGTATATTATCATGAGACAGATTTGAGATTCAAATGATTTTTAAATATTCGTCTTGGTCTCAATAAACCCTCGAATTGTCAATTGACAATTTTTGATCATGAAATGCTAGACTCTCTTGGTGTGATAATCACCGACAGACATTGAATGGCACAGCCTTCCTTGAACTGCTTATATGTATATCTCCGTATATCTCCGTATTCTTTGAATTTTCCACATAATTCCACTTATTAAGCAAACCTTGAAACTTCCGCTTGTTTGTTAAGCTTCTTCTTCTTAAACACTTCTTTAGAAAACGAAACAGAACTAAGAAGAACTATAGAAGAATAAAACGCCGTAAACCGTTACGCCTGATATTTGGTACACTAATCGAATACTTGGTGCATTCAATCGAAATGAGGGTGAAGTTGAGCGATTTAGTCACTTGCGCCTTTTGCATTGAAATTACGAGTAAACCGTGAAGCAAGCGATAAATCGTCCTTTAAGTTTAAAAGATAAGAAGATATGAAAATTAATATATTCGTGTATATTAGGTTGGGGAAAAAGAAATCCATTATTTTTTCGGTAGTTGGCTGCACTGCTAGATTTCTCGTA
>KK502400.1:1480755-1521692 GCA_000688735.1 Glossina austeni
TTGTGAGTTACAGCGTGTTAAAAATGGAAGTGAACAAAGAGAAAATTCGGTACATTTTACAGTTTTTCTTTGACAAAGGCAAAAATGCAAGCCAGGCGGCGAAACTTGTGAATGGTGTTTATGGTTCCGATACTGTGACAGCCAATTATGTGCAATTTTGGTTTCGTAGATTCTGTTCAGGAATTTTTGATGTTAAAGATGTACCTCGCACAGGTAGGCCGGTCGTCGAAAATGTCGATAAAATCGGAGAAATGATCGAAGTTGACCGGCATGTTAGCAGTCGTAGCATCGCCCAGGATCTAAAAATCGACCCTAAAACAATTTTAAACCATTTACACAAAGCTGGATTCAAAAAGAAACAAAAGAAGAAGAAGAAATAATGGATTTCTTTTTCCCCAACCTAATATATTAGGACTTACGCTAAGTTACAAATCCATGGGGAATACAATAATATGATGAACGCAAGATGCTGGTGACGCGGATAACGCGGATGGTATGATGGTTTGAGAGTGAGTCATTCCATCCCGAATTTGATGAACACATGCCATTGATGTAATCATCTAGTCCTACCCTTACTAGGGTCCACTTGAGGACAAGCGAAAATTGCCGTCCGCCTAGTGCAGCCATTTCATCACAATACAAACTTTCAGTTTTCCTTTATTCTCAATTCCTTCTATTATTGTCAAGCCTCTTAAATACGACTTAAATACTTTATGTTATTCTTGAGGTCTGTCTATATATTCTGTTACATAAGGTTGCATATTATGTTTCATATCTAAACTGCCGCGTACTTTGTTGTCATATAGTGCTAATAGGAAATCATCTCGTGATCTCTGATACAAACCACGTATGCTAAATATGAATAAAGTAGATAAGCGATAATAGTTTTTTATTTTTCTTATATAAATTGGATAAGGAAATCTAAATAAAGGTATGCTTGCTTACGTATCCTCTTAAGTTGAAGTTAAAATCTAAAGGAAAACAGATTGTGCGCTAATGAAGAAATAAATGACATTTTTGTTTGCCTATAACCCGATTTATTATTATTTTTTTTTCTTTAATTTTGCTCCTAGTAACTACTATGGATACAACTACACATTTCACACGTAGCGATACCGAAGGTATAACAAGAACCTATAGAACGTAAGTGGGAAAATTTTTGCAAAAAAAAAAAAGAAAAAGAAAATATATTTTCTTCCCAACTGAAATTTGTTTTGCATGAATTGATGTATGTATGTGTATGTTTCAATAATCTCATTAAATTGTACTGCGAACAAACATGAAGAACAGTCTCATGGAAATTAGTGCCTTGAGGACAATTAAACCTTGGCTACAAATTGATATCATATTCCGGTGGTTGAATGAGAAAATCTATGAAAAATCCAGACGTTGCAACAAGTTGGTGGAAAAATTCGTTACAGATGTACGTATCTCTGCATGCTTTTGTTATTATGATGGTTGGCTCAGGTTGCCTCAGGTTGCACGATATCACATATCAAATATTTACATAGAATTGTTATTTTTTCCATTTTTTTTTTTTTTTTTTTTTTTTGTTATTTATTTGCATAAATATTGATTTCGCTTTGATTTCTTTTTAATCCCCTACTCAACAATTGCGCGATTTAGATGGTGCAACGTAAACTCGATGAATGGTACGCGAAGAGCCGAACGTCGTCTACGAGAGAAGCTAAAATAAATATTGTAAATGTGATGAAAAAGAACGATAGCATCGATGGCATTGATAATGCGGCTAATGCTTTAACAGATGGCGTGAATTCTTCTTCTCCTCCTTTAGTCAATTTCGATGCGGAGCATAAGCGCATTTTCATTGATCAACTTTTCCATTTAGCTGAAATGGGGGAATTGACGTTCGACGAAATCATCAATGAAACGCAATCCATGGTGATGGTGGTAAGAAAGAATTTTGTATTTTTTCGGGAGCGAATTTTGCTACACGGCCATTATTACATACATCACAGGAGTGTTACGCTTTTAATTAAGTGTTTATTAAATTTTTTTTTTTTTTCAATTTCATTCACGCACCTCTTTTCTATATATACACATACTCGTATATACTCGCTACCTCAAGCCTGAAGACATTGGATTTTTTTTTTGTTTTGTCAGTATTGGGCGTGTCCGCTGACAAGTCATACTAATTTTGAAAATGGACCTTAAGACATTAATAAAGCATTTGTATAGCAGAATCTTATGCTGACGGATGCCGATTATATTTCTGAAAGTGGATTCTGGATGTATGCAACCTCCAGGAGAGTTGGATTTTAATCAATCAATAATCTGAATCGATTTAAGTATATTTGCCTGTGCGTCCGCCTATTTTCCCATTTCCCTTTCCGTCTGTCCGTTATTCTATCCGTCTAATGTCTGTCCATGTAATCCACAATTGAAAATTTTCCAAATAATTTGATAAAACTTCTTATGTGGACATCATTTGCCTCAAGCTCGGACGCTGTTATGGGTTTGATCGGACTATTCTCCTGTACAACGCTATCTTTTGAAGAAGTCGTTATTTAAAAAAATATAGCGAAGCTTCGACAAAAATGGGTAAAAATAATATTTCGAAGAGAAGGAAGGAGAGGAGAGTTGAATATGGAAAATTTTGACATAGACGTATATTTCCCATGTAAAGGTTCTCTGAAGATTTCTATGAAACGAATGTATGGTCATTATGCTCTGCCGGTTACCGCGTTTTAAGTTCTTTGAGCTTAATGCGAATAACATCCGTTTACTTATCTCGATCTGGCACTGGACGCTGATCGGCTCCTAAGGCAACGCGTGTATGTTTTTCCATTCCATGTGCCATAGGCTTTTGCCGTAGGCTCCGCCATTAAAATTTCTACAGATCCATGTCTCTTTTTAGTTATATATGTACACAAGTGTTTTCATCCTCACAAAAATTGCTGTAGAACATAAATCAGCGAATTTGACCGATTGGATAGAAGCGGGAAGATGGCTCGCTCACAACTAATTAATCTGATAATTATACCCTGTACCACAAGTGGTGTATTTTAAGCATATTGTGCGCATGTATTCAACACGCAGAGAGGCCCCCTCTTAATATATCAATTGATCGTCATTGGATCATTTTCTGAATTGATCTAAGCCTGTCTGTCCGTTTGATATCTACCCAGGTAAGATTTTGCCCCAACTACAGATCGAAATTTTTGAGGTATTTTGATGAAATTTGGTACACTGACGTGTTTTGATTCAACGACAAACGCTCTTGAAAATGGTTGGGATCGGTCCACTTTTTCGACCACTCCCCATATAATTACATATTTTGCAAAATAGTTATTTGCAATTTTCAAAACTTCTCCACAAAGTTGGTGTGAAAACTTTGGTCCGGCTAGGGAAATTTTTGGACCCCTCTCATATAACGATAACTGAAGTTCAAATGACAAAAAGGTCCAATTTTCGGTGCCGTGTTATGAAAATCACATCGCAATAGTGATTTAAGATAAAAAAAATTTACTGCCACAAATTTGGACCTTTTGGTTCCTACCCTATATAAGGATTTTAACTAAAAATTGACAAAAAGTCTAAGTCATATGTCATGATGAAAATTAACTCAAAAAAGCAATCTGATATAAAAATTAACTCTACCAAATTTGAACCACGTGCGCCTATTTTTGTATTACATCCTATATAAAAATTTTGACGAAAACTTTTGTTTCTTAGGGCAGAAAATTCGCAGTTTTATTATGTTATGATGAAAATTGACCCAAAATACTAAATTGATATAAAACTAAACTGTCTTGAATTTTGAACGCGTGGCCTCAATTTTTGAACCACTTGGCAACAATCATTCTTACGGAAAGTGAGACAAGTACAGCATCATAATAGTAAGTTTATGGCGTAGGGTATTTAAAAGTCGGCCTAGCCCGACTATAATGCTTTCGACTTTCGACTTAAATCAAGAACCGATTATTAATTAATGTATTTTCATTAATGAACAAAAAAATTTGATCTGTAACTGACTAAATCATTATATCAGGTTAAAGGGCGAATCATAGATCGGTATTAACCATTAACCTGACATTTTCAGAATTTCGTAGAGTATGACAGTGTCAGTGGTCTCTTTCTTTGGTCGATTTAAGAAACTATTTTTACAATTTTTTAAAACTCTTTCACATCTTCTTCTAACTGCTTTGGTTGTAATAGCCAAGCAGAGCCGGGGTTTGACGTCTTTAATGTGTGTTAAATTTTCTCTGTTAAATTTGAAAGAAGAGGAAATTCGCGGTTACGCTTTAGGGTATTAAACTCGTCGACTTGCTTATGACTTATAGCGTATTGATGTCAGCGTAGTAATTGGTGTCAATTAAGGCGTTTAAAAATTTCCCTTGATAAGCTTAGCTATAACTAACTGTGGAGAAGAGAGAGAGTAATAACTTGTTATGGTTTCTATCAATATATTGCAGTCATTCGAAACGATATCAACTAGTATAATGAATGTTTTGTTATGTTTGGCCATTAATCGTGAATATCAAAATGAATTACGTAATGAAATCCGACAAGTGTTATCAAAGGTATCAGCACAACAGCGGCAACAACAACAACAACAACAACAGAAACAGCAACACCAGCAACACCAGCAACAAACAAAACACATAAATCCTGCTGACGTTGATAATGCTGATGATTTTCATTTGTCTGTAGTGATGGAAAATTTACAACAAATGCCCTACCTTGACATGATTATAAATGAATCGTTACGGTTGCTGACAACCGTACCAATGAATATACGTAATGTTAGTAAAGATATTCAATTGCATATTATAGAGCAAAAACAACAGCAACGAAAACCTGATATTGACAAATTGCATGATGGTCAAGATGTAATAAAAAGCAAACGAATCGTTTGGATACCCAAAAATACTTTAATAGCAATGGATACTTTTAGCATGCAACGTGATCGAAGCAATTGGGGTCCGTACGCTCAACAATTTCATCCAAAACATTTTTCAAAAGACTATCAACATGCTCGACATACGTATGCCTATATACCGTTTTCAAAGGGTTTGCGTACTTGCATTGGTAAGCAATAAAAATACTTAAGAAAATTACACTCACTTACTAAGGCAGAGCTTTCCAACCACTACGTTATTACGCGTAACGATAAGGAAAAATTCTTTTTTCTAAGTCGCACAGTTTGAAAATCTCTGCCGTTAAGATGAATGCCCGGTATATTTGATAGTTTAATAGCGTGTTAGCACCGAGGGCAGTGATTGCACTGCTTGCACTGATTTCGGGCGATTTTTATAATTTTTTTTGAAATCAAGTAAAAAAATTATGATTTCACGCAATTACTGGCATGGTAGGGAAAAGTATGAGTTTATCTCTCCGTTAGGAACATGTTCAATACGTTAATTTTAACTGAAAGTTTACTAACGAATAGACAAAAGTCGATATCCAAAAGTCGAATAATCACAATGCAGCCTAGACGGACCATTAACATCGACAACAAAGCCGAATATCTATGGCAGCCCTATTAAGGGCACTCGGCCGAGTGCATTGTATTGCAAAATGCGAGTTAGCGAACGCTACTGACAACAATTCGATGCGGAGCTCCTATTCTGCCTAAAGGAGGGGAAAAATAGTGGCCAGCAATCGCATATGCAGTAAATCAATAATTTTTTGTATTTCCCTTGAAATCTTCAATTTTTCATTGATCAAAGAAAAAAAAAAAATGGCAAAAAAAATGGCGAAAAATTAGTTGCGCATGTAATAAGGCAGCATTGTTGTTTGGCTGCTCACAAAACAAAAGGGAAGGAGTAGGAAAAACTACTCATGGTAGACAAAGCAAAAAAAAAGTAGAACGCTTGCATGAAAGTACTGCACATGAAACGTCCATTGTAGAGGCAACCAAAAGCGTAAATTATTTGTTCCTTGAATGATGAAAAAATTTCATTTCAATTTCTATACCCTACCACTTGTGAATACCTACAAATAGGAGGCATCATCTAAGTAATTGATCAAAAAAAAAAAAATAAAAATAAAAAATAAAAAGAGAGAGAGAAAGGCCAGTAATGATTTGACGTAATTACTGAAATACCTTCAATGTGTGCGTAAACACATTATAAGCACATTGGAATTTCAGAGTGAGTTTTCAATTTATGAGAAATAATTCTCAGAGGTTGAAACTCTTGCTTCGTTTTTTTTAACATAGTCAATCAGTCTGGGAAGAAATGAGTAAAGAGAAAGAGAGGGAGGTGGTGACCGCAGCCAAGTAGGTGTGTGTCTAACCCTTAACTAACTGTTATGCCTTTAAGAAGATATTCCATCACACTTGAGATTTGAGACCACGAACATTGACTTGCTAGTCGCTACTCCTACCTACTCGACTACTCGGCTACTCATTCGGAGTTGAACTACAGATCTTTTTTTGTGAACATACAGGTTAATGCTGTTTAGTGTAGTGTGCGTGAAAGTTGTATGAAATTACTTGTGAACATGTTAGTGGGGATCTTTGCAAGATTTCTATGTAGATTTGGTAGACACTTGTAACCGCTTTGAGATGGATGCATGGCATAAATCGTAAACAATTTGAAATTTTTCATTGTTTCGACGCGTTCGCCGTCCTTTTACTTTATTTGGAAGTTTTCAAGCGCGAATTCGATCGATCCTTCCTCAGATTTGATCTGTGAAAGCAATATCATTGTAGGACTGACGATAAAGAGACGGATAGATAGATAAAAATAAATGCAACCTACAAGTCTTAGGCCGATTATCGGGTATTTTTGCGCATAACAAATAAAAAACCTTTACGATCTTCCCGGGAAAGTGTCGAAATACAACCCTGTGCATAAGAGTAGAGGTAGAAATAACATTAGACCTATAAAATTTCACTTTATAACTATGTATACTGTATGTATTAATATGTGTCATGCATGCCATTCATTTTTATTTCACATCTTTTTTTTCATTCTATTTGAACTCAAGGTTCCCGTTACAGTATTTATGTGCTAAAGATATTTTTGATAAAATTAATTTCCCGCTTTGAGTTTGATACCAGCGCT
The DNA here is from genome assembly GCA_000688735.1 of Glossina austeni. Classification (NCBI taxonomy): domain Eukaryota; kingdom Metazoa; phylum Arthropoda; class Insecta; order Diptera; family Glossinidae; genus Glossina; species Glossina austeni. The sequence goes on from KK502400.1 coordinate 1,487,790, forward strand.
TGTTTGGACAATTTGGAATTCGTGGAAGGAATCTCATTAAAACTACGTCAAGCAAAGGATATCGAATTTCACGTACAACCTTGTCCGCAACAGTAATAAATTATAATAAATTTTTTGATTTTTAACGCAGTAAAGTGGGCGGTTCAGCAGAAATTCATGTAATTTCATGCTCTGCAAGGAACCTGAATATGGGGTGCAATTTGAGAGCGATGCGCAAACAACCATTACATCGTCAAAAGCCTAAATATTTATCAGGGAACAATACTAAATAATTATATCATAATAAGCTTTTTTTTTTTTTTAATATGTAAAGATTGACGTGTCGTAGCGCTTGAACAGAACATTATAGAAATTTTGTGACGATGAAATTAAAGCGTTGTCGGATATCTCGCAAAGGTTCATCGAACGTTGTAATGCTTATGTTGTTGCGTAAAGGGGTTTTTCCATAAGCAATAAATGTATTCTTTAGTTCGCCATTAAAAAGCATAATACTTTTTAGACGTTATTATTATTATTATTATTATTATTATTATTATTATTATTTGTATGTGTGTAGTATTTAATATTTTCAAATTAACATATTATTCGATTCCTTTGTCTTTGTGCAAATAATTAATAAATTCCTTTGAAAAAAAAAAACCTCTTATCATTAGTTGGAATTGCTCAGATAACATGAACACAACGAAACAGTAAAGAAAGAGAATCCTGATAAAAGCATTTTGTACTTTTTTGTGCCCATCACCGAAGAACAAGGAGTATATTCGTTTTGTCAAAACGTTTGCAACGCCCGGAAGGACGCTTCAGAGACTCAACAACAAAGTCTATATATTCATGATTGGCATCAAATGCCAAATCGATTTAAGCACGTCCATCTGTCCGTCTGTGTAAAGTCTGTTGTAAACATTCTCTTGGCCAGGAAAATGGAGATTTTATTTTTTTTGTTTCCCAATCCTATTTCGTTTCATTGTTGTTAAAACAAGAATGCAACTCTGCACTGAAAAACGGATTGTGAAGTTCTCGCGCTCAAAAAGTGAATTTTTAGAACGGAAGAAAAGGAACATTAATGACAGGTCGTAGTAAGGATAGACAGAGAAGATCAAGATGTTGCAAAGTGAAAAAAAAAAAGATTTTTTTTTTGCAAAACAAGTTTTGAAAAATTGTATGAAGAAAATAATCTACCAAAAAAACTCGGGGAAATAAAGTCTACAAGTATCACGTCATTCTTTTATCGTACATTTTGAATATTTCTAAATTTTGCGAGTTTTACTGAGGCACTGAAAACATGCTTAACTAAAATGACAAAGTTTTTACAAGTTGCACTTTATTGTTGGTGCAAGTGTGCGTCAAGTTCAATCGGATTTTGAATCTACAAAGACACGCGATCTTATCGCTATATTGCGTGATAACTTAACATTAATGAAATAATTCTGCAAATATCGAAATAAATTCGTGTAATCAAGAGATTCTTACGTAATAAACTCAGATCGATGTTGTACTTGAGATAATTCCGAACAAGAATGGAAAAGCTACTGTAGTGAAAACACAATAAAGATTCCGATAAATTGACGTTTATTATATATATCTTTGTTTGACTTTAATTCTGACTCAATTGAATTGGTGTAAGGGTCTTATATAATAAATTGTAGTAGTTTTAAACTAGGTTAGTAATAAAGTTACATTTACTGTGGATTATAACTAAGATAGGTTATCTTAACTAGGTTATAACTAGAGTTACATTGTGTGGAAATATAAGAAAGTGTAAACTTAGCATAAGTGATTCATAAGTGAGTAGAATACGATGAATCGATAATGCCACACTATGTTTGCATATGAAGTTTATGAATATCTAATAATTATTTCATCGTACCTATTGAGTATTTCTGAGAAAAGTTATAATTTGGTGATGGTGATAATTAAAAGTCTTTTAAAACTGAAGGACGTAAAAATATTTTAAATCGGATAGAATTTGTGAAGGAAGTGCAAGCCGGATTAATGTCTCCTCAAAAACAGTGAGTCTTCAAGAATAAATAAGCAGAGGACGATTATTTTCCATAAAAATAAAAATGATGAGCGAATTCCGTAATTTTGATGACTGTGGAAGACCACTCTAAACTTATGCATATACTTACTCAAATATGCACCACACACACATCATAATTGTCGACACGGTAATTTTGTGGTGAAAAAAAGGAAACAAACAGAGGTAGATTCCATAGAAGAGATTGGAAACGTGTTTTTATTCTATAGTGATGTCGTGCGTTCGGTTATAGGTATCAACCGAGCAAATATAAAGAAACTGGCCAACTGGCCAACAGGTCAATGTTTATTCTACAATTAAATTAGCAAGACATTAAATAAACTATGAATATAAGGAATAACAAAAATATGTACGTTCTAAGGCACAGTAATGATTAATCAAAAACGAGAATACATTGACAAGAAAATGCCTACTAAACTGATCATGATCGATTTGTATTGTTATAACTTTATTATAATTATTTGAAAAGAAAAGTTCGAAAAGTTCTTTTGATTTCTTTTGTATTAATATTCAAATAAGGAAGAAAATCATTCATAATCACTATACCAAATTGATAAACGATTCTTATACACCAAATTATTCTTATTGCATAAAACACTATATAAACATACATGTTCACCTACACACACATTTACATTCAAACGTATGCTCATATTTACATATACTTAATCGTATATATATATATATATATATATATATATATATATAAATATATATATAAATATATATAAATATATATAAATATATATATATATATATATAAATGACCGGTAACTTTTACACATTCTACTTTCATAAATTCTATAAAAAACTGTAAAAAAATAAAATGAAATAAAAATATTTTTTGTTTTAAATCATTAGAGGAAAGTACGCTGTTAAGTGTCTTCGGACCCAGCTTCGGTGTCTCCCATAGATATCATGGGTCGAAGGAGACTAGTAGGTAGGACGGGTAATGAAAAGCCTTGGGGCACAAGGGATGCTCGTTCGGTAGATTAGGTGACGTTTGTACGCGCATTCATGAAAGGGTAAGTACGTGCTCCCACATCTCACAAATTAGCTAGCTCAGCAGCGGCGCGTATATCGGTCCCATACACCTCTAATTATCTTAAAGTGGCACCTTCGAGTTGCCCTAAAATTGAAGGCGTTTAATAGTTTTCTATAGCCAGACAGGAAGGATATAGACGTTACAAGCTATCGGCTTCAAATTTGGCAGAAACATTGGATGTTCTTGCCCGCTAGCCATTATTGAAACAAATCGGTGGAAGGACACGCATACAGCACCACGTAAACTGAGAACACCTCTGCTTTTTAAAAGGAGTTAAAAGTTGGTTTTTTGCTCATTACTTATAAACTGTAGTAGATGAATGTACACAAATTTGAACGCATATTCTACATATTCTATGGGCGATGCTGTACTAGCTGTATAAAAATGAGAGAGAAAATTGACCACGTCTATCCAATGGTATAGTGTATCAAAATTTTATTTTTTCCCTATATCTTTATAAGAAACAGCAGAAACAAGCTTTAAAAACCCCATAGAGTAAACAAACTCTTGGCCAATTTCAAATTTGGAATGTAATTAAACATGTCCGTCTGCCCATCTGTCTGTCTGCGGAAGTGTGTAGTATTTGTGAGAAACATTCTTCCGGGATATCGCCTACAAATTTGCAAAAGAGTTTGGAAACGAGCCAAACTTCTCAAAGAATACGCCTACAATGCGCACATGCCTACGGAACAGAAAGGCCGGAAAAGGTTTCCGGCCTTCCGTGGTTTTTGCTTGTTACACACACTAGAAAAGTAGCCACTTTGATTGTGGAAATGGAAAAAATCAGCCGCGCCCATCCAATGTTGTAAAATATTAAAATTTAGTTATTGTTCGTTTTTTAGGATCAAGTTGACGGGCGTAAAAGTTTCGGCCAAGACTGATTATAATCTTCTCACAAAATTAATTTTTCCTAAGGTTCTTATATTTCTCTCACACTTACTCTTACTATCTCATCCCAATTTTTCAATTTCTATATTTCTTTCGATAAGTATCGATTCAATTGAGTTTAAAATCCTTTACACTTAATAATAGAATTACAATAAATAAATGCTCATCAATACATATGCACATACATATGAATATATATATATATATATATACTATATACACGAATACTCAAACACAACAATTCAAAGCACTTATATATTCACATAAAGTTTTATATAACACAAGACAATGTGCGAAACGTTGTGCATACATTTACAAGTCTTACACAATAGCAGTTTTGTAAGAGTTCGTTTATATGTGTTAAGTGTGTCCGTATGTTTAACGTGCCATCATGGGTGGCGCATGAAGTGAGTTTAGCTTAAAGCGTTTCATGTTTCATTTAAAATTTTCCCTTAACAACACTCCGGAGAGCGTTTTAAACGAAAATGAAACAATTCAAAGATTAAAATATTTGATTGCAAATCTTGGCTTTACTTTATAACAATGCTCTAAACGGGGTAAACGTGGAGAACATGAGAAAGATTTAAAGAAAATCTTTAAAAAATAAATAATAAAAAAGAGAGAGAGCAAGAAAAACTTAAAAAAAAAAAAATGGATTTATTCCACAACAATATAACAAATAAGAAGATAATGTCAAAGTGAATCTAAAGCATTTGTCGCTTAAGTTAAGACATAGCTCTACATATAAAAATGGTGCAATTTTTACAGAATTTCTATTTGTAGCGGTATTTGTAGCAAATTTTATGTCTCGATATATGCTACAAATATTTTTATTTTTCAATCATATACTCCGCCGATAAATCTGTGAGGTATACTAAAAGAAAAGCAAGCAAAAATACTACAGTGGGCCATGGGCGGCCATTAAATAGCCTACACTGGATTAAATTTATTCGTAAAACAATTTCTTCGTCTTCTTGGGTCAAAACAGGCCAGTTCAGTAAATTTCAGTAAAATTCAGCCTATAGGTTGAATACAGAAATACAAAGGCGACAGACGGACAAATAAGCTTAAATTAATTCAGAAAGTGAGTCTGAATAGATCGGTAAGTCAAGTTGTTCTGGGTGTTACAACCGTCCGCAAAAAGTCAATATATCCTTGTACCACAAACGGCGTAGGGGAGGAATCGGATTATAGGTATATAAATTTTCTTTTTAAATGTGGGCAGTCCCTCACAAGACGTCCCCCATTCGTGTAAGAAAGAGAACGATATACAGTAAGTGTTGTATATAACTCTAACAAACTCGAGATTTAAAACCGCGACGAAGGTGGAAATTCAAAAATTTATATCTATTTCAAGTGTACGCTGGGCATAAATTTTATAGAACGTCTCAGGCTGCTGGTAAGAGTGTCCACCACACTGCAAAGAGGTTACATTTTCTCAATGCCAAATTACCTGAGAGAACTTTCGATTGTTTTGCCAAATTCCAAGACGATGCCTTCATTGTTACGCCACCTGGAATATGTACACATTACATAGACAGATATCGGTCAAAGATATATATATTTTTTAGCGCCTTCGAAACTTTTTTTTGCGCATTGCAAATACGATGTTAATTTCAATATGAAGAAAATATGCCTTCTGAAATAAATTCTATAGTTTCTTCGTTACGGTAGAACAAAAAAAAAAAAAGAAAATTACAGTCGGCCTTCCACAACACGTGTTTGTACAACACGGATTCGTATAACACGGTAAAAAAATTGTCACCGTTTTTATATAACAAAGAATGAGATAGAAAATGCTTGATAAATTTTTAATTCATCTCGCTCTTTCTCTCTCTCGCTCTCTTATGAAAAAAAAATGTATTCCTCAACGGCAGCAAAAATTGTTGCCGCGTGGCGTCTCAAACCTGACAGGGGTCTACTGTATACATCCAAAAGTAGAACCAATTTCTTTTCGTAGGAGTGTTTCTTTTTCTTGTTACACATAATGAATTTTCACAATTTTTAGAGGTATACGGTTTCGGAACTGTTTGTTAAACGAAATTGTCTTATTCTAGTTTCATCGACTTAAGTAGTTTATCTTTAGCTACTTGCCCGCAAGGACATTTTACAATTTGCAACGAAGATTAGCTCAGTGACAAGTGATTTAATTCTGGTATTGGTAGGCATAGCATCGGATGGTACAACACCTGTAGTACGAGGATATATTAAGTTCATCCGGATGTATGCAGCATCCGGAAGGATTTGAGATAGACGTACTTTTTATTATACCGACCGATTCAGAATCGTTTTCTGAGTCCATCCGTCCATCCACCTTGTTTTCTTGTGTTCAATCTATACGTCGCACTTTTTGAGATATTTTGATGAAATTTGTAACACCCACATGTTTGGGCCTAATGACGAACGCTTTTTCACTTTCTTTCACTTTTTCGATGATTTCCCACATAGCACCTTAGGAAAGTCGTTATATGAATAATTGGGTTGGTATTGTAAGTCTAGAGTATCTAATGGTGGCCCGTGCCCCTCGGCCCGCGGTAGTATGCTCTTTTCTTTTGAAAGTCGCGCTAAGAAGAGCAACCACTTTTTTTACCGTCACCGAGACACATTTGACTCATATAACGGTCCGACATATATATGGCAACACTGTTGACAAATCCACACGATTTCTGGATAGTGGCAACCTTTAATCGACGCATGTTAAAATTTCATAACAGTCTGACGATTTGTTTATAAGTTCTAGTAGTACAACGCAAAAGTCAGAAGTTCGTTTGTAATTTACACGTTACTTCTTGATGAGAAATAATACCGTTAACATTTAGCGTTGGCTTGAAAGATGTTACGATGACTCTGGACTACCGAGAAATAACTTTATGGGTAGTTTGGGGTGGGTCATATGGACATTGATGACGTTCTGGTCGTTCGAATCTGGCAGTTGTTCCACAAAACATAAAAAAAGTTAACTGGAAAAGCTATGGCATCCATATTTTGGGATGCACGCGATTTTATAATCATTGACTATCTTGAAAGCCGACAAAGTATATTCTTAGTTAGCGTGTCCCTGATGATGTCCCTGTGTCCATTTGTTTGTTTATTGTTTATTTGTTGGAAAGATCCCGATCGGATGAGTTAACACTAAAGGGTAGAACTATTGCGATATTTGCGAATATTTTTAGTCGATGACCATCAGGCAAGTTTATGCGTGATTCGACTAAACCAAGAATAGGCAGCTATAGCATGATATTTCGACACACTATAACGCAAGGAGTAATAAAGAGAAATCAGTAACAGCTTTTAATCTAAAGCATGACACGAATATTTCATTTAAAGATGAAAATATTCCAAATAGTTTAATAGACGCGCGCATTGTTAACAAGAGGCACTGCGGTCCAGCTAAGGTGACGGGCATCAAAGGCATACCTTGATACGAGTTTGGTTTTCTTTCTTTTTGTCGTTCAATCTATAGTTGCTTTGCCTCGTTTTGTAGGCGTCCGCCATACTGACTGAGTTCTTTGTCATTTTTTCATTTTTTTCTCTCCTTCATCTTCAGTATATTTTTGTTTTTTTTTTTTTTTTTTAGCTGAAATGGAAAGAAATGCAAATCAATAAAAACCAGCACACTTTAAGGAAGAAGTACAACCGAATAAAGAGCAGCACGTTTGAATAATCTATATGTACTTTTATTACTTATTTTTAATTAGATTTTTGTGAAACTTTCTTTTTTTAATTCACATTAAAAGGGGGTAGTATTCGTTATTTAAGTTTATTGCTTTATATATATGATATATATGTATATACGTACATATATATAAATGTACAATGCAGTTGCAATGTAGATAAATCTGAAGATAAACATGACACATACATCTATACAGATGCGAGTAGACATTTGCATATGCATATAACCATAAAAAGTCTACAAATCGATTTCACGCACTATGGAATAGATTTATTTAACTATTGCCATTAGCAGTGCACTGATGCTGCTGATGCTGCTGATGCTGTTGATATTGCTGTTGCCATTATTGCTGCTCAACTTTTGCCGCCTTTGTATTTGTGTCCAGGAATGATAGTGTGTGTCTGTTTTTTATGTATGTATGTATGTATGTATGTATGTGCATGTATGTGTGTATTGGCAATAAAAACCCATTTCAAATTTTATAGGTTACACTATAACTCGTAAACGTAAATTACTCTCCTGGGCATAAATGAAAATGGATGAAGGGATGCATGTATTTTTTTACAATATTCCAGACTCTGTTTTAATCTTTTGCTTTTTGCCGGATATGTTTAGCAAAATGGTATAAAGAATCTATTTTCGATCGTAGAAAGGGTCTCTCACCTCTACAGATGCAAACTCGAACGAATAATGAAATATTTGTCCGCTTTTTGCATATGATTGGTTAACGAAACTGAATTCATTCACTTTACATAGGCGTTCTGGGCTAAGAAATTGAATATAAAATCATGATTGAGTCTAGATTATCGCGATAGAACTTTTCAGGTGTTGGCTACGTTGGATTTGAATTTAATGCATAATGTCACTCGCATATGGAAGATAGTTAAGCATGGCATATAACTGATTGAATATAATTTCTGTCGGGTTATCAAATTATTGTTATTTTGTTGATATTGATGATGATGATGATGTTTGTTTTCGTTTGTTGCTGCAATCTGCAGCTTATTAAAACTTATTGTTTTTTAATAAATTTGTCATAGAAACCGTAATTGTAAGCTAATGTTTGCGACCTCCCCTTTTCAATGATTCAATTTTATTTCTCACCATTCAGAGTATTTGTGTATTGATTTTCATAAAAGTTAAACAACTCTATGCCACAATTCAACAATATCTGCATAATTTGTAACCATAAATTACTGTGAGCCAGGCGGCAATACCACGTTTCATTAAAAATTACATTCGTTTGGTGCTATTGTTGTTGTTGTTGTTGTTGTTGTTGTTGTTGCTGCTGCGTTTATTAGGAAACGTAAATATAAATTCGCATAAATATTAGGCGCCTTTATGTAAATTATCCAATATTGCAATAATTTCTTGGCTAATAAAAGAAGACAATAAACAAGGTTCAAGGTAAGTATCACTTAATCCCAAGAATAAATTTCCTTGAACTAGGGAAATATGTTTTTCGAAAACACTTATACACTAACATTGCTTAGCATAATATTGTTTAATACGGACTAGCGTCAAATGTACTCCAATCTATAGATTTCTCTAAAGCCTTGTATACGACCTTTAGTTCAACTTGAGATCACTTTTAGCGATATGTCAACGAAGATAAAAATCGCCCAAAAGCATGGGCAAATGGATGCCAGCTAATACAAGAGCATGGATCAATTAGTTCCACTATTCATGCTAGCCAATGTGTTCATCTTGTCCTGCCGTGCGTTAAGCCATGCATAGAATATCTGTTATGGCTCCAAAAAGTAACACACTCACGCGTGCGTACTATGACCTGTTCAAGGTACAATGCATACGCACACTCGTAGAACATATTCGTATACCCATGGATAGTAACATAACAACGAATCCTATTTCAGAACATTAAAGTTTAAGTTTTGGAATTTTAAAAGTCTTTCGATGATGCCGCCGGATCCTGTACTTTCGATCGATGTGATAGCTTAATCTTATGGCAGTAAAAAAGACGAACTTAAAATCAAATCTGATCTATAGATCTACAAAGAGACATTACTACTAACTTTTGATCAAGAATATATGTATAGTGTGGGGAACATTCGATGCCCGTTTTTATAGATTGACAAAATTTTCCTAAAATATATTGATTTACATAATCGCGGAAACTATTTTCGAGTTCTCTGATTATCATTGAATGTGTGTGTAAAACAAAGAAAAAATTATTAAAAAAAACTTGGAAGAATATCGTATTCGGCCGCGACCGAGTCTCTTATACACGTCACCGCACAATACCGATCAATAAGAAGTAGACTTTGTGTGGTCCCTAAAGCTACTTTCAGGGTGTTCCAAGTGTTTTGTTAAGAGAATGGAAATGGAATGTCAATATTTTGTAATATTAAGACGACCGATTTTTTCCATATGTATGTATGTATGTATGTATGTATGGATCTGTAAGTAATGAGCAGAAAACCGAAATTATTTTTGTTTTTGGAAACAATGGTAGTCTCCGGTCATGTTGTACTCGTTGTGGTCGCGTTCTTTAATCGAGTTCACTCAATTTCAATAAGACGGAAAACAGATGTACAGACGGACACGCATAAATCGGTTTAGAATTTGATGCTGATCAATATTTCCGGGTATGGCAAACATTTTTACAAAGTAAAGGTATCCCTCATCTTTTGGTGATGTGTGGTGAGTATGGAAATGGAAAAATTTATGCACACTTTCTTTCTCTCTTTAAGAAACGCATCACTCTTTTTAAAGTTATTGTGCGGACTTAAGAAGAAAAAAAAAAAACTAAAAGTAAAATCACTTGAGTGTATTTGTTTTTCTCTCTCTGTTTAGTTACATTAAGTGCTCTTTCTTCGTATTAAGAAATGATTCTCGTAAGCATTCCTTTTAGACTATTTCTATGAAAGCACGTCTTTCCCTACGGAACCTAAAGTGTTCTCAAGAAATGTTCTCAATATCAATCGAAAGCGATATAGAAAATATAAGGCAATGTATTATGCAACACTCATGCTCAGACATTCGTATGCATTTCCTTAAACGACATCGACTTTAATTTTTCATCGTGTGGTTTTCTTATTCCGCAGTACGACAAGCAGTATTGCACGCCTATTATATGTAATGTATTTAGCGAAACATGGAACGCTCTGATCACACAAGTTAACTTAAGTGATATTTAATTTAGAAAAAAGTAGACTTTGTCCAAAACATACATAATTCTACAATTGGATAATAGACACAAATGGGTATCTTCATGAAATATTACCTCCGTCCGAAAATGTAGCATAATTTTAATAGATTTTTTTAAGAAAAATTTTATTTTCATCCATCATTCTTCCACCGCTCCTGCAATACAGTGATGGTTGGAAAGAAGTAGGGAAAGAGAAAGAAATAGGAATCGGTCACTGTTGGGGCTTTACCGACTGAGCACTCACTAACGTTCTCGATCACATCGCTATTCTTACCCACCCTACTGCACACAGGGCATGGAATAACGGTATCATTTATAAAGGGGACAGAGGATTAAATCAGTGGGTTAATTACATACGAAAAATTAAAATTTCTTTTATCTGTTCAGCACACATAGCTGAAAATGAAAGCGAATGTTCATACATTTCATTTTCATTGATAATCAGTCTCCTGCCTTATCTTGCTGTGCCGCTAACCGAAAATTCTCTTTTATTATGGCCATAATTAGTTTCGCGAAATTGATTTTCTTTCATTTTTCAATATTCCACAATATTGTTTCGTGCGATATTAATTAAATCTGCTCTTACTATCAGTGGCAATATTATCATTATAGTTAATATTCGGTCGCTCTTCAAAGCCAAACAATTTTTTTACTTACTTTACTCATAACGCCATGTTCATTACTTTGGTATGGATTTTCTACGATTTATTTAATTATTTATTCAGCATAGTAATGCAAACCCATTCATACCAACGATTTATGTTACCATGTGTGCTAATATAGTTTTGCTTCCATTTTGGCAGATTTTAGGAAGAACGATTGTAGGTTTTTTTTTGCCTAAATAAGAGTTTCTTTTTTATTCCAATCAATTACTTAACGCTTATCGTGCGCTACTAAAATGGTCCGAGATAATCTTATTTTTTCTTGCTTTTAAATATTTTATGAAATGTAAATCATATTTTCGGACAAAGAGTTATGTTATATAAGATTTCTTTTATCTGAACTGATTGCTCGATTAAAGCGCACATACAGATGGCGTGGAATGTGTATTGCAATCATGGTTTTGAGGAGAAAACCATTTTCTACAAATTCAGTTTTAGTGAAAAACATTTTATTAATAATGATGAGAAAATATCTTCAGGTTTTAGTTTGTTCGACCCAATACTAATTATTATTGCATGAAATTTTCATTTGCTGTTGTTGGTGATTTCGTTGGTGCTCATCTATCTGGTTAACCCAAGAGTATAATTGCCTTAATTAACCTACTTTAAAGCCAGTTCACATTTGATTGAGTGAAATTTTTACATGTGCGCCTGCAGGTGTGCCTACATATTATTATTGATGTGATACATCTACGTCTACAAATATAATAACATCAAATATAACCAGCATATTAATGCAAGAAAGTAGTTTACCTATGAATGAATCTCTAATGAAATATTATCATCGACAAAGCGTTAAGATTTTAATCGATTTTTGTTTTTCATTAAAATGACAAGAGCATCTCAGCCGAGAGATTAAATAGACTTATAATAGATTTATATAGAAAAAAGTATTTAGTCTTTGCAAGTCAATGCAGAGAAGGAAACCAGTTACGATTAGTAAAAACCGATCAACAGTATCTCCACCACACCATTCACTGTTTTCATATATCCACTATTCGCATATTCTCTATTTTGTTCGACAACTTTTTGCTAGTTTTTCACCACACGCACAGTATTTCATTGTTGTAAAGTTTCTGCTATTGTTACATAAAGTATTGTACGGTTTTTAAAGATAAGGGTTTCCTTTACAGATAAGGAAACAAAAAGTTGTGAGGACCCAAAGTCGTACCCTCGTCGTTTTGGCCTCACGGACTCTCCGTCTCTGGGGAGGGGGAGTGCTAAAATAAGAATAGCTTAAGATAGAATAAGTAATAGCTTAGGAATAGTTTAGGAATAGAATAAGTAATAGCCTAGGAATAGCTTAGGAATAGAATAAGTGGTAGCTTAGGAATAGCTTAGGAGTAGAATAAGAAATAGTTTAGGAATAGCTTAGGAGCAGAATAAGAAACAGTTTAGGAATAGATTAGGGATAGCATAAGATAGAATAAGTATAGGTTACGAGTAGGTTAGAGAAAGTTAGCTTTAGTCAGTCAATGCTGGGCTCTCGAGACGGCAAGAAGTCGAATTTTGGCTGTCGAGCTCTCGAGCCGATAACACAGAATACAAATTATAGACTTTGGTAGAATACCAAATAGTACCAAATGTAATACATTAAATAAAGAAGAGTGAACTGTCACGAATAAGCAAGAGTGACTGAGAAGAAACGAATGCAAAGACAGTAGAACACAATTGATAAACTCTAATGAAATTTACCCAAATGTAATGAATTAATAAAAGGAGAACCAAGTGCCTGCAAATATAAATTTTCTTGTGTTTGCTTTCCTTCCCTGGGCCGCTGAGCTGCCCCAGCCAGACGATAGGGCCGAAACGGCCTCGCAAAGTGTTCTGCAGACTAAATTTTCCTAACATATCACATGTCTTCTAATAGTGCACATAGCATTTCCTCAAATTGTGATAGCACAAGTTCAGGTTTAGGTATATATGGTCTACTGCATGTTGGTAGCGGCTGCTGATCCACAATACTTTTCTAATGCTTAGATCTAGAGAAGTATAGAGAAGAGGTTGTAGATATAAAGAGAGGAGTTGTAGATTGTCTACTCTTCGTTTCGGTCATGACCTGTTAGATAGTAGACCTTCTCTACGTTTCGGCCACGAGCTATTTCGCCTATATTGTAACTGTTATTGCCGATTAATCTTCTATCTCATTCATTGTTAATTATCTCAAAAAAGCATCAAGTGCGTTACGTTTCATCGGAGCATTTCGAAGGTATAAATTCGATGCTGCATAATTTTCCGCGTTCACCTCACATCCCGTTCTTTTCGAACCAACTTTCTTCAAGTTGTCCATCCGGTGACTGTCTGTTAATGGAAATTTTTGGTCTTGTTAAGCTTGGGCTAAATACAATTTGCGTTTTTGTCGCTCCTTTCAAAGGAAAACAAACAAGCCAACCTTGTTTTTAAAGGGTGGAAACTTAGTAACGGGAACGTTCAGCAACCTTGGCATTGGTTTAACATTCTTTTACCAAAATGAAATTTTAGTCCAATTTTGCAAAACGCACATAGTTCGTATAGCTAATAACTGATGTATAGTTTGTATGTCATAAGACGTGCGCTTTAAAGCTTGAGGCACTATGGTTATCTCTTAAGCTAGCGGTTCAATATTTTTGAGAAGATTTGACGATATCAAGGATTTTTGCATATCTACTACGTCGAAACACTGGCTGCCAAATTATCTTCTGCTAGCCTTACTTCAACTCATGTACTCTGACGTTCATACATTAAGCCTGTATGGTGAGCACTACGCTCACTACTTCTTCGCCGAGATGGTATAACATATAAAGCTCTTGTTTTACGTATTCAAAAGTGATGTTTAAAATGCATATTAGATTGTAAAAGTGTCTGCATGATATTGTGCGTTTTCATTGAAAATAGTATTTACTACAATTATTCAATACCATGCCCTATGCCACTTGAGATAGCGGCTATATTAAGTTTGCGCAGACACATATATAACACGCAGAACGGCTTAAAAGCGCCACCTGAATCGATCGACTCAGAATCGTTTCATCAAGCGATTTAAACTTGTCTGTCTGTCCTTCCGTTTGGCAGTTTTATGTTTTGCCATGTATTTTATGTACAGATCTCATGGATCTAAGATACAATAGTTCGGCGTACTACATTAATATGGAAATTTTTTTTTTTTTAACCCCACTCTTTAATTATTCCTAAGAAAAGAAGAGCTTTGTATGGCAAAAAGGTATAATTTTTCGTATTTCATGATGAAAATTGGTTTATAAAAATAACTTGACTTTAAAAAGTCAGCGTAATAAGTTTAGCCCACATTGGAGCATTTATGGAATTCTATCTCATATAAGGATTTCCATGAAAAGTAAGCCCTTACATGGCAACAAAATCGTAATTTTTCGTCTCTTATGATAAAATTATGATAAAACTAAGCGGTGAATAATGAGTGGTTTGGTAAGAAAATCCACTTTGTTTAATTACGGACGAAGTCAGTTCACGTTTTGAAGCGCCTCCCATACAGTGGTTGCCATGAACTCTCTTTGCATTGCAACAAGATATCATGTTATGGTTATATTATCACGAAAGCAAACGAAGAATTCTTTTAGGCAAAGTGCAAAGTGTTAAGCATTTGGATGTCAGTGTAAAGCTCTTGTTCGATTATAATATTTTTTCTTGGTTTCTATAACTATTGGTTTGAATGTCTTCGTCGCATGAAAGAGTGATTTCTCTTTAGAAAGTTATAACGTCAAGATTTTGCCCATAAAATATAAATCATTCAACTTTTTTTTTTTTAGATCAATAGGCGATTCGTGTAACACGGTGACGACCATAGAGAAGAAGAAGTGAAGAAAAGGAATGATGTGAGGAGATGGCCGCAGCCTAATGGGTCTGCGAGCCCAATTGGTAAGTGTTATGCCTTTGCCGACTGAACACACACTATAGCTACGATCAAAGTGAACTCTATGGCAGCGAGACTTGAACCTGCGACTACTGACTTGTTAGTCGCGGTTTTTACCTCTGCACGTGTTCACAGAGTTTGCTTGAAATTCAAATATTAAGAGCTCTAATAACGTCTACAATAACAAGTGCAAAGATTGTTACTTCCAAACACTTACTTGCAGAAGAAGTCACCATAGAGGAGCTAGAGGTTCATGCAGAGCTAAGTTTATCGGTCAAATTGAAGTTAAGTTTTTAAATGTTTGGATAAGATTTGAATAGGAGTCTGAAAGAGTTTCCACATTTCATTGTTGCTTAAATCCATACAACAGGGATATAAGTAAGTTTGGCAGAGCTTACCATCATTGGTATCAAACGTGCACGGACCTTAAACTAGGTGCGTTCATGTTGACGTGTTGTTATCAGTTATCTTATATTTTGTTTATCTTGAAGTCAAATGTTTTTGCAACGCGTTAGGAACAATGGACGCGTTGTCACACCCAAACCACAAACAACTACAATGCAGATAGGACGAGTCCCGGCGCCTCCATTTGTAAGAATCGACTGGGTATAGTGTGTGTTCAACTGCTGCAACTAAATGAAACCATGCGATATGCGAAAACATACCACAAATTGATTGATTCTTCTAAGACTTGTATGTAATCCTGGCAAGGTAGCATGTGACAGAACTGTAACTTTTTATATTCAAAACCCAATAAGATGATCGTAAAAGACACATCAGCTTAGTCAGAAACGGGTTCTCTTTTGACTTTCATCAGGCGCGACCTTTTGCAATCAATCAATTTAAACTTTTGTCTATTAACATTTACCACTAGAGGTAATGCTGGTTGTATGCGTTAATGATTAACGGAAATATTTTTAAAAATCTGTAAAATGTGTCGCAATTACGGATAAATGCCATTTAGCATTAAACTGGTACTGGTAGGTACGAATCTCGTATAACTTGAGATAAGAGATTATGAACCGCTTGACATGAAATTGTACCGAATAATAAATAAATGTTAGGATATAATTAAAGAAAGAAAAATTTCCCTCATTTCTCTCTTTTATTGAAACGTTTTTCCTTTTTTCAAATTACTCCATTCATTTAATTTACTCAGTTAAGTCACTTATTTCGCTCAACAAGTGTTATAAAAATATCTGAAGAATGTTTAAGACGAACTTCCCTTTCTTCTATAGAACTTGAGATGAAAACATTATTAAATACTTTGGAAGAAGAATGTAAAGCAATATTAAATAAAAGGCTTGAAGAAAAATATAAAAAAACAAGTAAAGAAAAAGAAAACTTGATCTAAATAGGAGCCGATTAAAGTTTATAAAGTATTGTGCACTAGAAGCGAGAAGGTTGAGTGTTCTTAACATTTTATTTCCTATACCATGGCATATATATCTTATTTATTTATTTCTTCAGTAGATAGTTTGCACGTTTTTCTCTTTTATTCTCCTTTAGCTTAGTTTCCCCCCCGCTTTTTTCCTACATATATAATAATATCTGTCGATATTGATACGTGTTTGCATGAATTGCTTGCATACGCATATTTTATTAGGTTGTCTGAAAAATATTAAAACTTGCATAAATCACATATCGTGTAGGCATATACATATATATATATATATATATATGTATATATGCTTACAGATATCACCATCCATTCAATCAATCAATAATCTGATATGTTAACATTGGCCTCGATAATTTCTCGATCAAGCATATATGCTGTGCAGTATATATAAAAGTTTCATTTATATAATGCTTTAGCAGGAAACTTGCATGCCGGTCGAGCATTTATGCCTTAATAAATAAACTGTAATTTCCATTTGTCGACAAGGAACAGGGGAAATGCTCTCTAAACCTCTATATCAATTTTAATAAACAACAATAACGTTCGGTTTCGTTTTTTCTTATTTCCATTTATATATTTTATATGTACCTGTCTCTTCCTGTTGCTTGTCCCCTTCTATTTGGTCTTGTTCTTGTTTTGTTCATGAATAATATTTTCTTTTCCCTTTCGATTTTTGAGTATTTGTTGTTGGTGTTGTCGCTGCTATTGCTTACTTACATGCATAGCTAAGTTCGTTCTATTACTTTAACAAGCATTTATAATATTACATGTTACTCTGTATTATGTTATGGGATGCTGTTCTTCGTCTTCTTCGTCTTCTAACATTGTGTGCATATTATATGTAACCCATACGTTCCGCTATCTGTTATTGAAGAAAACACTAGAAACTTATTTTGAAAAGCGTCGCTTTCCTTACAACAACTTAAAGTATAAACAAACAATCTTTGAAGGAAAGATGACGCAAAATAATGTTATATAAGTATTGGGTTGGCAATCAAAATGAAACGCATTATTTTTACATTTTACGATGCACATTGATTTATCCTAACGTGATATCGTGTTATCCTAGAGATAAAATTTCGAGCAAATTCTTATTTATTAAACTATTTGTGTTTCCCTTTCATACGCCATCGAATTCTCTTCACGTATTTGTAACCGTGTCTCGCTTTATTTATTTCAGAATAACGGATTTAAAATCTAAATATACGTTTCCCGTGAGCTTGAAGAAATAAAATTATCCAATATTGGATTGATTAGGAATAAATTTAAATATTTCTTTCTCTCATTGCCTTTCGTTTCTTCGAATTTCTAATGTTTACGTAGCAAAAAGTACATGAGAGCAAAGAGTGTGAAAAAAGATCGTAAGTAAGTACATCAAGCATTTTTGAAATATCCCTCTCGCCAACCTATTACTTTCATTTTTGTTTTTGCCAAATGTCACAATTTATTGCAAGAAAGTTAGAATTATAGCAGAAGTTTCAAGTACTCAATAAAAAATTAATTTTTATATGACATAAATAAGAGACCAAAAGGGACTTTCCCTTGGATTAGCTTTTAAACATATTACGTTGATTAGAAAAGTTGGTAAATGAATTAAAGGTTCCTTTATCTCCTAATAACGTAAATACCATAAGGCGAACAATTTTTTTTTTTTTATTAATATTGATGCTCGTAAAAAGATAGCATTAATCCCTGCACGATTTTGATAATAAAACCAACAACGAAATCATATTATGATTGCAGTAAGGTAATCTTTAGTTCTTTGTAAGAGATTGCACACATGAAACCAAGCAGGAAAGCGGGAAGGGGGCCTCGGTATTTCTTCTTGAAAACCTATTTCTTAAGTTACCCTCAATCTTCTGATCCTCACTACTTGTTTTGAGAGTTTATTTTGAAAATAAATTTTAAAGCAAAACTGAGCATGACATTATCACATAACTACGATGCAACATACAAGAGGGTCATAGGCTCATGCCGATATTTGTGATTTGATCAAAAGCAACAATCTCCAAGTCGTGCTATTCACTTTACTTTTTCGAATGCCTTGAACCCTGTGACTAATGTAGATGACAGAACAGAAGCCAACAACAAATGTACATAAGCGCAGAGTACAGAAGTGCACAGTATCAGTGGAGGCTGTATTGCATTGCAATCATTTTGAACTGTACGACGGCCCATAGGGAGACCAAGAATATATCGAAAATAATAATAAAATCTAACCGTCCCAAGCAACCTATTCACTGTGATGCAAATTGTAGAGTACGTTTATTAAGAACTCACTAATGATTGGATTTTTGTCGACAATGCAGTATTTTTATGCATGGGGTGGGAACAATTTTTGGTAATACCTTGAATATGAAAAGAAGAGCAACATAACTGGTTCTGAAGTTGTCAAACTTCCCAAGACTTTGTAACAATATCTTCGTTCCTTATACCTTTCCCCTATTTTACGAACTCAGACGGGCAAACTAAGGTCAACAAGGATAAGACAAATGTAAAATCACAGACCGAACTCAAGATGGGAGTGAAAGCTATATATATTATCAAGATTTTATATTTAGACTGAAGTTTGCTTTAACAAGCATGCTTGTGTAACACAAAAGTGAGTTCTACGAATTGTTCATTTAGGTACTCAGTCGTCTGCTTTATATTGGGATTACTTTTGTCATAATTGCTCAACCAAATAAGCCAAAATTTATACGAGCTTTTACATTGAAATCTGTCAAAGAGTTGAAAACTCTGTTAAAAATAATAATTTTCAAAAATTCTCATTTTTAAATAATTTTCGAGTTTTAATTTCTGCATGTGGTTTAGAAGCAGATGACGTTGAGTTGATTTAAAAATGGAAAGGAATTCCACATTTTTTTTTTGCACAAAATATATCTGACAAAGGCGAACAGAGAGTACATTGAAATTTTTGGATTTTACTTTTTTTTTGCATAATTCGCAGCTGGTTTGTCTTACTCTTTTTGGAAAAATAAATCATTCGTTTCATAGTAAGTCTTGGATCAATATTTTTTACGGGTTACGGGTTTGTTCTCCATTTGAGGACACAATTATTTTATTAGCATTTGTTTAGTGCTTATCAATCACACCTACATTTGCCAACCTTCGGTTCTTTAGTTCACACCAAGATCGGACAACTTACTTAAGATCTTAAGGTACTTATATGTATGTATAAAGGATCCATGATATCCATTTCTGAGTGTTGTGCAT
Source organism: Glossina austeni (assembly GCA_000688735.1). NCBI lineage: Eukaryota > Metazoa > Arthropoda > Insecta > Diptera > Glossinidae > Glossina > Glossina austeni. Next base: position 1,507,751 of record KK502400.1, read on the forward strand.
AGAAGCACATATTTCTCATCTTGGCAACGCTCAGTTTTCGATATAAAATTTTATAAAATTTTATATACTATCTATAAGATGAATGGATTCTTCAATGGTGGCGGCAGCTATATATATGTCGTTCTACGAACTTATGGAGTGATGCGTTACATTTAAATTTTAGAAGCATAAAATTCAAGGACTCATTTTCTCATGTCATCCATTCGTAGGTTTAATGCATTTTAGACTCACGCTCATATACGACGGAACAACTAGCACGGTATTAGGACAACTTTTTGAAATATTTGTTTTTTTCTTTTGAGCAAATTTGCTAGAATTTGTGAATTAAAAAAAAAACAAATTTGAGTATAACAGTAAAAAGAACATATCAAGAAAATAACGTATAGGACAAGTAAATTAACATTAAATGCTTATGAATTTCTAATGTGTGTGAGTGAACCGACAAAGTATATACGAATGCTTTATGTAAACGGATTCATAGACTGTGTTATTATTATACTTTGGAGATCGCTACAATGACGTACCCAAGAAATAATACGTTTAAGATTTTTGATTTATAAATTTTAATTAATTTCAGATAAATACCTAGACGAACTGAATTGATCTGTTCCAATATAAGCTCACGGAAAGATTATTGAAGGCAAACCTTATGTTCAAAAGACTGACCCGATTGCTAGTTTATTTCTTAAATAAAAAAAATTTTAATTTAATTTATAAGAATTATGAGGCATGGAATATACTGTCTTCTTGTATTCATCACCGAAGGACGAAGGACATATTCGTTTTATAAAAAGGTTGACAACGCCTAGAAGAAAGTTTCAGAGATCCTTCAAACTTGGTATATTTTTGATCAGCATCAAATTCTGAATTGATTTAAGCTTGTCTGTCCGGTTGTCTGTCAATCCATCTATCTAATGCCATTTTCCTGGCCGCAAAAATAAAGCTATCGACTTAAAGTTTGGCAGAAACATTGGAAGTTCTTGCGCGCAGGTTAGTATTGAAAATGAGAGCAATCGGTCAAAGAACACGCCCACAGCAGGTCGTAAGCTGAGAATACCTGTGTTTTTCAAAAGGAATAAAAAATTGATCTTGTGATCATTATTCGTAGACTATTTGAACGCATATTCTATGGACGATGCTGGACCAGCTGTGAAAAAATGGAAAAAATTTACCACGCCTACCTAATATTCTAGTGTATCAAAATTTAACTTTTTTCCTCATACCTTTCTAAGGCGCAGAAGCAAGCTTCAAAACCCCCATAAAGTACATCAATTTTGGGCAGTTTCCAATTACAAATGCACCTAATGCAACCATGTCCGTCTGCTTGTCTGCATATATGTGTCCGTCTGCCCAACTATGTAATGCCTGTGGTAAAGTTTCTCTTGCTCGTAAAGATGAAGATATCGCCTACGAACTAGCAAAAGAATTTAAAATTGACCCAGAACGGTTAAAGGACACGCCTGCATCGCCCACACGCCTATGCAACGGAAACGGGGAACCTTTTTGGTTTCCACGTTTCCCATAAAGTACAACACATAAAAATATTCAATTCTTCTCCATTTTATAAGTCGGCCATAAGCGTGGAAGATTCATTCGGTCATGACTGAAGATAATTTTCTTGATTTTTTATTTCATTTTTATTTATTTTCTTCATTCAGCCTTGTTTTTCTTTCTTTCTTAAAAGTTATTTATTATTCGCTTCTTCACAGTCTACGTTTTAATTACACTTAAATTGCGAAATGTTTATTGAGTCTTTTCTTATGTGCCGTGCATGTGAACATTAACCTTACAATTTACATGTGTTAACGTATAAGAAACTTTTCTTTCCGTTTTTTTTTTGTTTTTTTTTTTTTTTTTTTTTTTTTTTTTTTTTTTTTTTTTTTTGATAAAAGTTGCAAATCAACTACATTTCACTTGCCTTTTAAATATTCGAGCGAATGCAAGTTAACAAATAGTTATCAAAGTCTTATTTTATCAGTATCGTCTTATAGGTTACACAAGCATCTTGATTTCGTTATTGTAAATGCTGTGTGATATGCATGAGAGATAACTTGAAGAACGAGTATTGAATTCCAAAGCGACACACAAACACAAATCTTCGATTTTTCACTTTAAACATTTAAAACATATTTGAACGAAGATTTTTATCGATCGACATGAATTACAGATGAAACGCTTTTTCAATATTGAAAGAGATAAAATTGATTTTTCTATTCAAACTTCAGAGAACTAATAGAGAGTTAGTCGTACAGATGCATGGTGCATGGACGCACATGGCTCAATCGAATTAAAAATCGAATTGCTTCATAAAAAACTTGTTAGTTTACTACTATGGCAAGTGATGGACTTTAGAGAGAAGAAGAGAACTCAGATATTCAGATAGACATTCTATCAGTTGACCTTCTTTGCGTTTGGCTTAGGTGTACGGGGTTCATCTTCCTTATATATGGTTGATTACGTATTATACGGGGTTGTGTTACAAGTGAGATAAAAAAATTAATATATTAGCAGGGTAAGTTTGCAAATATGCACATGTACCTACCCGCACGTACACACATTAATATTGCAGATGATTTTCTTTATACGATGATCAAACATTTTGTGGGAGAAAGTTTTCATTTCCCGAAGATGTGTGTTTTCGTTTTTAAAATGTTTGTGAAAAAGCAACAAAGTTTAAACGTTTTTCGAACAAAGCAAAAATTTGCTTAACTAAAAACGAATATTTGTTGAGGAAAGCAATTAGTGTTGTAAGCCAATTAAAAATAGTACGAATCATGGTAGCATTAAATGTTGCCAACATTCAAAAACAACAATAGACTGTATGACTATGATTTCACGTATTTCACGTGAAAATGTAATAAATTCTCATTTTCTCACTTATCATACGTTCTCGATAACAAAGAAATACTTCATCTGCAAGAGGGCTTTGCTTTGTTTCGCATAATTGTTTGAAGCTGCTAGAGCGAGCGCATAGGCCAAGTGCTTCATATCAAGTCATAAATAAATGCAATTATTAATCGACGGCACGGCACGGCACGGCACGGCGCGGTCTCTGAGCTCACATAAAGGCCATTTGTTGCATAATTAATTACTTAAAAAAAAAAAAAAAGTAGTCGATAATGAGGACGTGAGATCGAACCCCAAAAGCTAATCACTGATAAAGAAAACAATGAAAAAATGACGTTAACTGTTAAAAATGTTGAAATTTTTAAACAAAAATTTATTAAAGTTGAAATGGTGAGAAGATAACTTATGAATTTTTTCAAAATTATGCGGTGCATGTGTGTTCTTCATGGTATTTAGGTGAAACGTTTCATTGCCACTTGAATTAGATGATATTCATTAGTGCCCCTAAATATCCGTTAAAGGAAATGTAATTTACAAACTGTGCTTTCAAGTGTGTTAAATTTATATTACATGCAGACTCACACACACACACACACACACACACACATACACACGCCTACACTCGTATACACATAGGGAAGCAGGTAAGCGAGAACTTTTACACTTTTATGCTCATGCAGATAATGCATAGCTTAAATTTTTTACCGAAATTTGTGTTTGTGTGTCATTTAAACGTAAACTAAAAACGAATAAATACTTCTAGTATTGTTGTCGTTGTTGTTGTTGTGTTTTTTTTTTTTTCATAGAAAGCAAAAACTAAAAAGTGAAAGATGTATTTTCTCCACATACATTCTACATATGTATGTATATGCATTTTATATAAATAGCTCACATTTCTCTACCATAGACATCAACTAACTTGTATATTCCATTAACAGTAACAGTGCCAAGAACACTCTCGTTAGTGCAGTGTATATATAATATGTATGTGAATAGGTGGTAAATGGTCTATACTGCTATTTACCTACAACATAGATAGAAATCTATGTACAATATAACATACATAAGGCAAATGCAACTTAAAGTATATTCATATATACACACACACACATATATATATATATATATATATATATATATTGCACGTTATATATGCACGTTTGTATCTGAAGCATAGATTGATGCTTGTCTAGCAAATGTCAAAAATTTGTTTGAAAATTTGTTATCATACGTGTTGGTGTCATACGTGTCTTTCTGTAAGATTGCATGACAATCATAAAACAATTTTTATGTACATATATTGAAAGCAGGTGTTCGTTCCTTTGACATATACCGGGTTAACCACCTATATTTTAAAACCATATAATGCACAGACTCTGAACATTTCGCCAGAAATTTATAATCCCTACAGCAAAAAGGCTTATCTCCTTTATATATGGAATGCCTTAGGGCGCTCGGCTAACTTACCTTTCATATTTACTACGTAGGTAAGCACATATTCACACTTTGATCCATTTTATCGTTCTAAACCTCAACTCTGATCACTGCCTATGGCTTTATAGCCTAGGCTTTATAAATCAACAGCAAACTACATGGATGAGCTTTACAGACTTTTGAAATTATTTATATAGAAAAAAACAAAAAAAAAAAAAATAAATAAATAAATAAAAAAAAGGAAACGAAAAAAATTATTCAACAAAAAGCGAAAGTTTTTAGTAAATTTGAAATTTATTTTTCTTCGTTTTTTTTTTTTTTTTTTGCATCTTCCACATGAAACTGCATATAAAAATTACGATACGAAAAGTTTTGTTTCGTTTTCGAAAGTTGCTTCATGTCACATTATGTCGTATAAGTATTTAATTAATTTCGCAGAAAATGTTAGAAACATTGTTTGAATGTGGGTTAATAATGAACATATAAAACGAATCTAAAATCTTCAACAAATCTCTAACGAAATCATATTTACATCGGCAAACGAATATATTAACTTTAGCAACACTAAGGGGACTCTAAGAAACTTGAATTCTCCAGATCACATAGAAGTGCTTTCATCTCGATACGGTATACACTGTGTGCCAGGGATTCAAAATAGGCAACGAAAGGATAATTTAGGGCCTCGTCGTCTACAATATCCATTATCTCAAGATATGCATTATATGATAAACTTTTCACATTCTTCGAGCTGAACCCTTCAAAAGAGTTTTATAGGAAATTCTTTGAGCTTAAGTCTTAACGAAGAGCAACCTTTTATCTCTTCACCAATTATATGCGAATTTGTAGATCATTTCACATGACTTGTTAATTTAGCTTTGCAACACAAACAACAATATGAAGGAATACTAGATCATGCCGGATGTTCCGGTGTGTGTGCGTATGTGTTTTATGTCAATATTTTTTATAGTTTGCAAGCAAAATACTTTGTGTTGTCTTATCTCAAGTTGTAAAACTAACTTTTTTTAGGAATTGAGCGGCCGAAACGGGAGGACAAGAAATAAACGATCACTGCTCGCTGAAGAGGCCCAAAATTATTTTATGGCATTCCAAGGGCTCGTTTTGTTTTGATGAGTACTCTAGCTGTCCTCTTGGATCTCATCTTAAAATGAAATAATTTAGTAGATCAGTTAGGTGTACTGTTAAGTTTCATGACTCTGTCTTTATCTATAGATCTCTAACACACACAAACAGAAATGGACGGCCTTTTATTACCTGTTACATAGTTTTAAAGCAAGGCTGCATAATTATTCAAGGTTCGGGGGCCCGGTAACATCCATCTATGGACTTTTATTCTCGCAGTTCAAACTAAAGAATTGGATGGGCCTGCACAGACACTAGTTTTTGGTGGAATGTTAAAAGCGCATTTACGACCTTCTTTTGCATTTTATTGCTGGTTATATCACATCACTCAATAAGTCTCCGTTCTAACACATATATGTGTCAACGCTGTTGGCAGGCTTACAAGATGTTTGAATCGAATCGAATTTCCAACGATACGTGTCAACTTATCACGACATTTCGGCGATTAATTTACAAGTTCCAGTTGTTCTGATGACATTACTATTTTGAACACTTTGGCCGGCTTTTGTCGGATGCTGTTCATTCAACTAACCGCCGATTTGAATCTGCAGTTCATTTCATTGATTATTTCGTACCGCATGAAAATATCCTTTTCGTTTCATTTAAACAGCGTTCTGAGTCATCAACGCGTCGTCGTCAAAAATGAGCAAATGCGACATCCGCTTCGAACAGAGCTCTCTCAAGGACAAATGTCCACGCAAAGTAGCACCTACACTGTCTTCTGATATCTTTAAGGTGTCATAAACATATATGGTCCGGGAAAAAAGTTAGTTCACCTCCAGCTAGTGATTCAAAGCCTTTTAGTGTTTTTTAGCTGCTATATGGAGGCAAAAACCCGAAGATTATATGGTTGTATCTCGTTGGAGAGTTTTACAAAGGACTAAGTTTGGCTCTATTTCCTCTTATTTTCCTGTTAAGAATGGATAATGCTAATCGTTACCTTCTTGACTATCCCTTTCATCCCCTAATTTCACCTTAAGCTTATTGTGTTTATGACTGGTGCTGCCAGACTCTTCAGATTCAAGTTTTTTTTTTGCATAGTCTTAGCACAGGCTTCGAAAAACAAAATAGAGGCGGTTTTTATCCAAGGATTGGTAATTACGCGTGACAACTGTTTTTAAGGCTAGAAGATGTGGGCCATCTTGGCACATTTATGTACGGTATCTACAGCTTGAAAAATTATTTGTATGTATGTATGATACGGGTAACGGAATCACTTTTCTGCTGACCTGAAAGCTGTACTGATTAAATGTGTGCGTTTATTTTATTCCCATTTTGTCGTATCTTTATTTTCACGAATGCTAATATTTTCTCTCGATGCCAATGAATCCTCATTGTAACTTTTGATGTTCTTGTCGTTGTAATTTCGTTTAAGTATAGATAGGCGATATGCTTTGTATTGCAGACGCTCCTTTGTAGCATGCCTTGAAGATTAAAGAACAAAAAAATAACGAGCATAGGGGCTTAAATTGAAACTACAAGTATTGGGGCGTTGAAGGAAATACTAACCAACCAGCTGGTAATTGGTTACGTAAAATACGTTAATATAGTAATAGTCGCGTACCGCCCGCCATGTCAGATGTAGCACCCGCACCCGATGCTATTATATCTTAAAGAAGGGTAGTCCGCTGTTGGCTAGCCGGGATTGTATGGTTAATCCGAAAGCAAGAGTGACTATGTCACGTAAAGTAAGGGGAAAGGCGAAAGGCTTTACTTTAGGCCTAACTTTAAGCTCCACGGGGGTCAGGAGCCCACTCACTATGTCACGAGTACTTGCGTATAGAGGTGATAACATTGGTGTACTGCAGATTGGTGCTTGCCAAGATCCTTCGGGGGGAAGCTTGCATATTTACATACTTGTGGAAACCACGGCGTCCATCCCCCAGTTTGAAAGCAGCAGTCAACAAATGGATGAGTCCTGACCGCTGGGTGCGGCCCTTCGAGGGGTATCGTGATGGTTGTGGTTTCTATCATTCCTGAAGCGAATAAGTAGAGATAATGATAGGCCTCAAAAGGGGTTTATTGAGCCATGCACTATAAGCATATCTGGTTTCTCCAATGTGGTTCGGGCCCTCCCTAGTTTATAGGGAATGTCGAACTCTCTGGAGGACGTCGGCTACGCAAAATTCACCCGTGTGTCGTCGGACACCGTGGGGTTAAACCATGAAGGTATGCGCCCACGTTAAAACACCAAAGGCATCTCTATACACCGTGGCTGCGGGAACTTTCAATGGAGAAGCCAGCCGCCAGTTATTAAGATTTATCCCTTGTCCTTGTATTATTGAATGGCCGGAGGCGTAGTGGTATGATTGGTGGCCTGGCCCACCAGAATCCACAGTATTCCTTGGGCATAGAAAATTCATGGGAGAAATAAATGGATGGCAGGCTGTGAATGTATGGATTATAGGAATTCAAGAATGATTAAATGTCGCGTAATGTCGACAACCCGAAGGCATTATAGTCCCAACTATGGTGGCCGCAGGGTTAAGAATGGCTTACCCGATAAGTCGCATGCACAAAGAAGTGCACAGTACATCTCGCCGGTAAGCCGGCGTGTCGGTAAAGGGGTCCCTGCCAGCTAGGCACGGGGAATACCACAATGGTTGTGGCCGCAAAATTGGCACCACACGAAGCAATTAGAGGTGCCTGATAGGCCTCATATTGCCTAGAGGGGAAAGCTTGGCACATACCCAATCTCTGGTGCAATGTCTGGTGTTCCAGTTTGGCGTACGCCATCTAAGTAATGGAGGATTGATCTGCTCACTGATGTGGCCTAAGTTATCGCTTGCATATAACTCTACAAACCTATAGGAATCTACTCCTTAAGTTTAATATTAGGTGTGGATGGCAATTTCTGTGGGTGTCTGTCTGTTCGAGCACGACTTCTGATGGGCAATATTTTGTGTAAAATATTTCGCGTTCACTTCCATAAAAAATTATATTATATACTACGAAATATCGATTGAAACTTCTTCGCACTTCCACTATATTGTTGCGGAAATCTCACCTTTAATAAAATAACTACGCATTAAAGCTTCTGTCTGTCTTTTTAGAGCATGAAAGTTTTCAAAACGTTGAAAGCAAATAGAGATTTACGATGAATTACAAGGACAACGGCATAGTTGATTGGCAGACAAAAAATTTTAAAAAATTCGCAGCCAATCCAACAAGTAAAAGGATAAACAAGAATAATAGAAATAAATATGATTTTCGTGACTAGCTCGCGAAAGCTAGGTTTCTAAGCCGAGGATTTGCTGCATTACTAGAAGAAAAAAGACCAAAGAAGTCATGAAATTTCATTAAACACGACGTTCTATGAGTAAATTCCGAGCAAGCAGATCTAAGAATTCGACAGACTATCTACGCTAATATTAGAATAATCGTGTAAAATTGGAAAAGGCATTTTAACACACAATGTCGTATATTGTATGCGGGTCGGGAAAATTTAAATCGAATTAGTTGTGTTTCTCCAGCCATGCTTGGTTCGGCTTGTCATATATAAAACTAAAAGAACTCAAATACCAGCCTAAATAAAAATCCTCACATTTACGATTGATTGATTTATATATTAGACAATATTTGAAAATGGAGTAAAGTAGTCCCCAATAGTTATTACGAAGATGTGAATACAGTTTTAAGAGCCAGATTTGGGGATTAGCTCTTCTAACTTGTTCACAAGTGTAATAAACAGATGAAATTGTTCCTACTTTTTGAACACAATAGTGTTTTCGTATAGTTATAAAAAAATTTGCAACAATTTCCAAAATCGTTTTTTCTCGATTAATTCGCTTTAACTTTTCTTTAACTATAAGACGACGTGAAGAAGCAAAAAAAAAAAAAAAAAAAAAAAAAATTGTTTTAAGCATTTATCTCATTAATATTGCGACTCATTCTTCGGTACTGTGAACCCATTTATTGTAAGAACTTTAATGTTGAAGGTGTGATGACAAAATTTTGACATTGAAATGCAGAGTACAGCAAGCACTCACTTGCCCAAGTTGCATAAAGAAAAAAATTTATCGACGTTAATATGTAATTTCTAAGGGTAAAATTTAACATTCTTATGCGTGCTTTAACTTTAAAGGGGGACATTAAGTGAACGAAAAATGCCAATTGCATTAAGCATAAAAGCGGACTTTTAAAGAATTTTTACTTTCTCTCTTCCTTCCGTTGCATGTACTATACGTGCATATATCACGTGTCCAAAAAAAACAAACAAATATATATATGTTTTTTTTTACAAGGCTGCATGTCAGCTGAGTTAGGCAATTAGAGAGACAACAATAATGCAATATTATAACACCACAAAACTTAACGCAAAGTAGTTACATCTATATCTTTAAATGCATGGTCCTATCAAATGTCATTAAACAAAACTTAAGCAACTTAAGCTGCCCCTTTATACCGAGTTTTCAAGTCTTTATTAACACCACGCTTAGCAATAGACCACTCACCCTCTTTTTCGCTATTATCATCAAGGTATGACATTGGCAATGAAAGAGCCCTTAGAATAGTTGATTTCATACTAATTATACGGTCAGATATATTGATCAGGTTGTGAACTTTGTTTAAATTATTGCTAAGAACCCTAAGCGGGGGTAAATACTTCATAATTTCTTTTACATAGGAGAAAGCTTTACCAATTGATAACTTTTGGAGAATAGCACGGGAGCATTAATGTAAATTTCACTCAAAAGTGCTTTCGAGTTGACAACTCCATGATCAATTTTATGAAGAATGACATACCAAGTATAAATCGACGTTTCTCTAGAGTGAGTAGTAGCCTATCTTCATATGGTAGGAGGGTTACAAGAGAGTCCCATCACAAACTCGTTAACGCAAGAAGCAGAAACTGTTTTTGCACCGATTCAATTATATTGACATAACAACAATAGGACGGAGGCCATAGATCCACTAAATTTTCCAATATTAGTCTCACTAACGCCTCACAAAGTCTCTTTGTAATATATGGGCCGTTGAATTCACGGGCCTAGCGCTTAATTAATTCCAATGTGGACCGAAAAGCACGCCTAAATCGTGGGTCATATCTGTATTCTCCAAGTGAAGTATTGTACCTAAGTTGAATGCTAAGGCATTAACCGAACACCAAGCAATTAAATTATTTAAATCAACTTAAAGAGTTCTGCCATATAGTTCTGTGTGAACAGCGTTATATAGTTTCACGTCATCTGCATACATTAACATTTAAGATGATTTGATCACGTATGAGAGATTCTTTAAAGAAAGCACAAATACAATAGGTCCAAGGTGATGTCCTTGAGGGACATCTGACATTACCTTAAATTCACTAGACTGGAATGAGTCAAACAATACACTATAGGATTTGTTTGAGAGGTATGAGTTGATTCACTTTACTAGGTATAAGGGGAAAGCTATGGATTGCAATTTAAAAATCAGTAACTTGTGGTTTATTCGATCAAAAGTCTTGCTAAAGTCCATGTATACAACGCCCATTCGGGCGTCTCTAGAGAAATCCTTCCCAAGGTGATTGGTGAACTCCATGAGATTGGTAAAAGTAGTTCTCCCTGATAAGCATATTTAACCGAAGAGACACACGGACTTTATGGCGTGTGCGGAATAACAATTTTCTCAAACCGTTTTAGCACGACGCTCAATTTCGCAATACCTCTGTAGTTCTCTGACCTATTCCTATCACCCCCTTTATGAACAGGGACGAGAAAACTACTTTTCCAGCACGTTGGGGACACTACCGGTTTTAAAGAGAGGCTAAAGATGCTCGCTATAGTCTCACAGAGTTCATCAGCACACGCAATAAGTATTCAAGGCCTGGAGAACAATTCTTTCTTAATAATACTACGCTATGTCGAACATCTTGATTGGAAATAACAATTTTTGCAATAAAGACTCTCATCTAATTTATATGAATAAACTACTGTCTGCACATTTCCATCAGAACGAATTAAACTCGTCTATAAAAATTATTATATCAGTAGGTTTTAAAGCCTCAACCATTTGCTGAATAGCCCTTACCAACCAACCATTGCTGGATAGTCTCATGAGGACATCCCAGTTATAGTTAGGAGGAATATATATATGTATATATATGAACAGGATAACATCAATACGTCGTCCCTTACGGTTAAGCCTATATATTCTATATACCTGGGAATGATTAGCCAGAAACCCAGCTATCACTCAATTTTTTTTTAAATTAAAATTCAAGTTCGATTATGACTTTTATGACTTTACATGAGCTCTCTTCCACTTATGATTGTTATAATCGACCTGATAAGTAAGTAAACGTAAAAAAATTCCTATCGACCTAACGTAGAAGTAAGAAGCGTAAGAAGTGCAATGTAAAAGAACGAAAGATAATCCGAATAAATTAATTACGTGGTCTTCGCAAACCATTAAGTATTTCCTCTTCGACTATTTTGTAATGTGCTTCGTACGTTAGATGACATTGATTGAAGGTCGATGGTAGCATTGAAACTCCAATAATTTTGATCGCAAAATCCTTCAATCCCCTTAATAAATAAAATTTCTACAAATTCGAATTAAGCCAACCATTTGGTTGGTGTCGTGAACCTTTTTGTCTACATGACAAAGAAAAAAAGCATACTTTTCTTGATGAATTTCCCATAGTTTCCGCAATAAAATACTGGTATTACACAATGGCTGTTAATTTAGTTTATGTTAATATTGTGCTGAATAATAATATAAATAAATGACAGTTGTTTTCTTTTTTTTAATGTAGCCTTTAAAACGAAATATTTGGAATTTTTCTTTTTTTTTCGCGTTTAGTTCTTTCCTCTAAAAGTGATTAAGTATTCATAGAATTGAAATTGACGAGTGTTTTTTAACGCATGCTTTTCCCAAGTGAATGTAAAAGGAAATTGAAGGATTTTATCTAATATCCGACGCTTTAAAATGGGCAACGGGTTTTTATACGTCACACCACTTGTGGTACAAGAGTGTATTAGGTTTGTGCGGATGTATGCAACATCAAGAAGGACTCGAGATAGTCCTATCTTTTATTATACGGATCGATTCAGAAAATAATTCCTAGCTTATCTGTCCGCCTGTCTGTCTTGCTTTCTTATGTTCAACGTATAGATCGCAATTTATGAGTTGCTTTGATGAAATTTGATGGACCGACATTTTTTGGCCAAAGGATGCACGCTATTGAAAATGGTTCGAATCGTCCCATATAACTCCTTATTTTGGAAAGTCTTTGTATGGATAAGAGTATGTATTGTGTTTTTACTTGTTGTTAATCATGTATGTGAAGTTTACGATATAACCTGCGCAAGGTAAAATTATCTCTAAAAGACTACGTTTCACAAATTCTGAAGTTTAATGGGCAGGGTGCATATAAGGCCACATATATCATCATTTTATACAACTATTAATGTTAAAGTACTCGATATTCGTCTGCACAATGCTGCACAACAAAAAGTAAAGACGCTTACGGAGCTGTTAAAGAAGGGAGTACCCGAAATCAGTATTGAGGTACCGGTTATAATGAAGTCGCAGAGAAGATAGCAAAGAGGGCCAAAGACGAAGAAAGATCTCAATAGTAATGTGGATCCTACCCGTTTAAGTATATTTCACATGGAGTGCGACAATAATGGAGTGCTTGTTGTCGAGCAACGACACGATCAACAACGTGGTGTCTTTAAATTTACTATTGGGAAGTCTTCGCGCAGATGCCGTGACGTTCATACTCCAAGGATATTACACCGAAACTTAAAAGTAGTGAACATGGCATTCAAATACGAAGATAAGCATCGTATTAAGAAATCTTTTGCTCTTGGATAGCCATTTAAGAGTTGTAAGGTCTTATAATATAATGTGAGGGGTAGGAAAACATACTACGTTACTACATTATTGGAACGGACATTGCAATTTTCCTAAAAATTCTTACTCTTAGCCAACTAATGTAAGGAATTCAATCATTTACCCAAGGCTTGCAAAAAATTAGGAAATTTGTACTAAATGACGTAGTAATCGTAACTTTAAGCATTGTAATCTCGCGCAAATCGAAAAATGCATAAATTGCCCAGGGCTAGGCATTAAACCCCTTTGTATTGGAGGAGTAGTTATCTTATTCCTATTCACAAAAGTGGGAGTAGACAACACGTGGAGAACTATAGAGGCATTGCCAAGCTAAGTGTTTTATCTAAGCTATTTGAGAGAATTCTGACTCAGCATTTGGCCTTTGCCATCAAATCGTATACGTCTCCACTCCAACATGGCTTCCGAAAAGGAAGATCTGCGGTCACTAATCTGTTAGAGTTTACTTGTCAGGTTTTCAAGGCATTTTCCAATGGCTCTTGCACTGACGTCGTATACACCGATTTTAGCAAAGCGTTTGATTTGGTTAACCACAAATTACTTATCTTTAAACTTCAAGCCGCTGGCTTCCCTTCCCATTTAGTGAAATGGATAAGCTCTTATGTGCGTAATAAGTCATTCAGGGTTTTGTTTAACTTCACCACTTCATATGAATTCCGCGTTTCGTCAGGAGTACCTCAAG
>KK502400.1:1522457-1539445 GCA_000688735.1 Glossina austeni
CGGTTGTGGGTGTGGCTCTGTGCTAATTGTGTACATGCTTTTTTTCTTTTTCTTTTTTTTCTTTTTTTCCTTTTATTTGTTTTATTGTACTTATACTAAGTTTTTTTAATAATAATTAATTTAAGATTTACTTTAAGAGTCATTTGAACTCGACTGTCATTTGCTTTTAGTCGAGTTCCTGTATAAGTGGAATAAATAAATAAATAAATAAATAAATAAACATCTTACAATAAGTAGGACGTTGACTTATTTATTTATTTATTTATACATTCAGTAGTCCAGTATAGCTCAATATAGCGAACTTTTTAAGAAAAAAAAAAATGGACATTACAGTGAGTAATTCTGGTAAAAGTTTTCGCGATGCTTATATTAAGACTGTGTTGAAGGAGGTCGGTGATAGTTATGAAAACGTTTAGTTACACCATCTTCACCCTCCGAGTTTTATTGAGGCAAAATTTAACAATTTCAGTTAGCTTCCATCCGGGTGCGTTAGAAATATCATACGTATGTCTATTAATCGGTTTAGTTGGGAATTGATAACAATTTCTATGAATTCGCGAATTTTGATCAACACATGATACAACACGACGGGACGTCGTTAGTTTATTCCCCACCTACTGCTGGTCAACTATAATCCTTCTCTCCTTTCTCCTCCTATGTGCTTGCGCTGCTTCTTTATGAATTTTTTTTTCGTCACGAGTTGCAGTTGGTTGCGTATAGTATTCGACTATCGGTAATAATGAATCGACCTTTTGTTTTTTTTTTTGTGGCGTAAATCTTTTCATCATCACATCCTGCGCAAGACTAATGATTACTTTGAATTTGAGGCTTGTACAATAGGTGTCGTGAATAAGGCTATTTAGCAAGTCTACTCCGTCAAGTCAAGTGCCATTAACTATGACAATGTTAGTGAAAAACTTTTCCAATTATTATGCTTCCAAATATACTCTTGTCTGTCACTTGTGTTTAATGACATACTTACCACTCGCGCTATATCCTGAGACGTCGCTATTATTGCAACTATCAGGAAAAATAATAAAACTGTTATCCGTAAAGGTGTTTGGCTCATAAGCATTCTATTGATCATATTTAAAGTTGTGGCTCCAATGAGACCCATTTGGAAAATGAACGCTTACAATACTTATAAATACATCAATATTTAAGTCCGGACACACGGACACAATTGTAATACCGCTATATGAAAAATGCTCGAAGACGTTCGCCCAGAATGTGACAAAAAGAAAAGCTTGCAAATCTAGTCATGACAGATTTTTCTTAAGCTTTCGACACTATTGACCATTATCTGCTATTAATATTGGAATTATCGGCGTCTTACATTAACGTGTTTCCACTAAAATGGGTTAATTTGATCCATAAATTCCATCGAATTTCCACTTCTTAAGTCTATAGCGTTCTTCCATAGTATTCCATGGGAAATGCTGACCATTTCCATTAAATACGGTTTCGTTTAGTTAATGCTTTGTCACTATTGTTATTACCTTAAGATGGAATTGTTCCGATTATTGAATTTATGATGCAATTGACTTCACCAGAAATTGTAAGTATATATGTATATGTAAAAACTTGACAGTTCTTATCAATGATCTTGTTTGCATGTTCTTTTCACTTACATAATAACAAAAGTTGTGTAGAACACTGCAATTTTTGGTCCACCATTTCCACCACCACCATAAGCAGATAGAATCAGAATTAATCAAATAAAGTATCAACAATTTTTTTGTTTACTAGCAAAACATTTCAGATAAAAAATATTAAAGTTTACTAATATTATCAGGTCAAGAGATTGAAATATACTTTAAATACCTTTCAAATATTTTATTATATTAAGTTCAAGATTAGCTGATAGATCGATTTAGCTGACCTTTTGTATTCACTACTTTTACCTTGAAAAAAAAAAAAAAAAAAAACACGAGAAGACATTAAATTTGGATACATGACAATACCGAATGGGCGTGGCTGATTTTTTCCATTTTTTTTTTTTGATTGTGACAACAGTGATGTTTTCATTGAAGGCGTTTGAAGGTTTTTGAAAAATTTATTTTATTTCGGACGAACGGACAGACGAGTTTCCTTAAATGGATTCAGTGTTTGATATGATGATACCTTATGTATGTATCATAAATGCTTGATACTTGAATATATAAAAGCGAACACCCGTCTATCTCTCGACGGAAGGTATAAAAAGCAAAGTCCTTGAAGTTCTTCTAGGCATCTTTTGAATAGACATTTGCAGACCTTTAAATTGTATCCTCTTCCAGGCATGTTATGATTTTCGAGGCATTATCATTAAATTATTACCTATTGCGTCGCGAAAATAATACATTCCGCAATGCTTACGTAAATCATTACAGTTGTGGTTTCGTGCTGGTGTTTTTTTTTTTTGGACGGCAGAAAAGGAATTTTCTTGCTTGCTACGCAGAAATATCTCTTGAATTGATAATCTTAGGGGTGTAGATGTGCATTAAAATAATCAAGGCTATGCAGCATGTGGGTTAAATGAAAATCGAGCTCACCGTTATCTTTCTCCGTTCTTAAGTTTATTTAGCGAATGAATTTAAGGGGTTAGTAAACTTTGTATTAATTAGTTTACCTTTGCACCTATTTTGCGAGACTTAAAGTTTAAGCTCGAAAATTCAGAGAACTTCTATGCCAACCAGTTGGCATCGTCCCCTTACTTATTTATTGTTGAATCATTTTCGCGAAACGCAAACAATATCTCACGTTAGCGGAAACAGTTGAACAGTTTTTCTTTCTTAATCAAGTGATCACTTCAGTTTAATGTGTACGTAGAGCAATTTCAGGGTGAAAGCAAGATTCAAACACTTATTGATGGGGATAAAGGAAGACTTTCGCTTAAATCAAATTCATTTTGGAAAGCACTTACCTTGCATGAAAGACACTCGGGAGCAACCAAATCACATCCCTGCTCTACATTTGCACTTCGAACATAAATATTTTTTAAATTAAACTTCGGTTGCAAGCATAACTTAAATTACACTAAAGTACACACTTTTAGCTTTTGAAAAACACATAATGCTACCCCTTGACCTTCAAAATCATTATAGTTCGAGGCAGCAAATTACATTATTTGCATACGAACTCGCAATCTGGAAGATTCTTTATTGAATACGAGACTATTCATGACAAGAAAATAGATACCAGATTGGAAGTAGAGTCTGACGTGGTTACACTAGTTGAAACTGGGCAGAATCAAAGCCAAGTGGCAGTTAAATTTAAGCTGATGTGCTGTTCGACGTATCTATCTGCGATATCACCAGACCGTTGGCTACACTTGACGACGAAGAAGTGGCCGCAAACGTGTAACAACACAGCGTGACGACCATTTACTTTTCACAACATCAGTAAGAAATCGCGGGTTGAATGCAGCTCAGCTCGAGCAGTAACTCCAAGAAGGTAGAGCAGTGGCATTCAGTCGGTGGATGGTTAGTAGAAGAGTAGGCGAAGAAGGCTTGACAGTGCAGAAACCAGTAACTTGCCGGAAGTTCACCCCAGCTTATCGGCAAGCATGCCTTCAGTTCGTTTGGGAAGATGTGAATTGCATTATGGATCAGTGGAATGGAATCTTACTGTTCTCGAACGAGTATAGGATGTGTCCTCATGGTAACGATGGACGCGGAAGAGTCTACCGAAGACACGATGAGCGTTTCGCATAATGTTGCATCTCTGAAAGTGTCTCATAGGATGGTAGTTCGTGCATGTGGTAGTGGAGGTATGTCACTGGAGGCGAATTACAGAGCCCAATAGCAACCGCCAATCAAGCGGATTGACTTTGCGCCGCTATATCGAAGAAATCCTGCAAGAACTCGTAGTGGCTTTTGCGGGATTTATCGACAAGAATTTCATTTTCATTCATCACAATTTGGGGGAAGTGGATTTGCGGGTTATGGAGAGACCTGCTCGAAGACCAGATTCCAATCTCGTTGAGCACCTACGGCCTTCGAACCGCAATTAAGCCCGAATGGAATAAAATACCGCAGGATTTTGTAAAAAAATTTATTTATTCAATGAAAACTCGAATGGAAGCTGTTCTTGTGTCTAGGAGAGGTGATGCCAAGGAGCGAGCAATTATTTTTTTAACAATTCCATGGTTTCATTATCCTTTCACACATGGTCAAAATTGATCAACCAACGCTACCTGAAACGAGCGGGTTCTATGGGGGTGGTTCTATTGTTTTATTGCTGCTGTAATGATTTTGAAGCTTAAGGATGAGCGTTAAATATGCTAACAGTGTGTACTTTGATACAATTTAAGTTATATTTGCAAACTAAGTTTAATTTAATAAATATTTAAGTTCGAAGTAGAATTGTAGGGGGTATGGGATTTTTTTACTCTCTCGATTTTATATGAAGCGGTACAAATATCAACTTATAAGTAAAGTGAAAATCATGAAAGGAATTGTATAGCGAATGAAGTGCCTGTGCGAAGTATTATTCATTGTGATGCAATATTTTCCAAATCTAGTTACATGCTCTCTATAAGTATTGCCTTTCAAGAGGGCTTTTTCACTCTTGACATTTATTCAAATCTTAATATGAAAATTGAAGACATATGTAAAGCAAAAAAAAATTGCGTTTTTTGTTATACTTTTCTATAAAAAATTTGACGATTACTTACTTTATTTGCGATTTACTACTTGAAAGCGGATGACATCTATGAGGAAAATCCGCTTTTCATATTCCCTTGCGTTTGCGTCTCCTGCTTTTCAAGATAGTATAGTATAGTTTGTGTGTAAGTTGTTAAACGCAATCTTTTATATTAATAAATGCATATAAGGATCGTATGAAATAATTCGTTTACGTTATATTAAACGGAGTATTGCTGTACATTTCATAATAGCGCAATTAGAAAAGATTATTCAAATCAGTGTAATGATGCATGAACGAATAAAAGGAGAGAAATAGAAATTACATGTCGAGAGGGAAATTCATTCGAAATTGAAGTAAAAGCAAAATTAAATATTATTAAAAATTTATGAGCATAAAACACTATCAGCTGCTGTCAGCTTTTGTCCAATAACAAGTATGTATGTGCTTGATGACAATAATTGATTCTGTGACATCAGTACATAAACTTTATAGTGTTTTCTTTTAATTTGTGCAGCTTTACAATAATGTTGAGTCTCTGAAGTTGCTTTCCATCAACAGAGCCACTTGATATGATTTCTTATGTTCTTAGAATTTCGATTAAATTATTAGCTATGTTCATATGTCAAGGAGAAAGTACTTACTGCTGTTGGCAAATTGTCGTCTTTAAACAACTATTGGTAGTTTTCAAATGGTCGCAATTTAAACTTGACTTAAAGTCTACGTTTAATTCGTAAAAACCACTTTACTTGCCCAGTAAATCTCTTTAAACTTCAATCCATCTCTGTGTGCGCGTTTTTGACTGTGTACTGTGAGGACCCAAAGTCGTCCCTCGTTTTGGGCTCACGGATTCTCCGTCTCTGGAGAGGGGAAGGAAGTGCTAGTTAAGGTAGAATAGGAGATAAGATAACTTAAGAATAGATTAAGATAAAATAGGAATAGAAAATAGGAATAGAATAGGGATAGTTTAAGGGTAAGAGTAGAATAGAGAAAATTAGTTTAGTCAGTTGTAGTTAGGCTCTCGAGTCAGTCGTTCGAAGTTAGGCTCTCGAGTCAGTCGGTTGTAGTTGGGCTTTCGAGCCAGTCAGTTGTAGTTAGGCTCTCGAGTCAGTCGTTCGAAGTTAGACTCTCGAGTCAGTCGTTCGTAGCTAGGCTTTCGAGCCAGTCAGTTAGGCTCTCGAGCCAGGCAGTTTAAGTTCGGCTTTCGAGCCAGCCAGTGGTAGTTAGTCTCTCGAGCCAGGGAGTCGAGTTAGTTTTCGTGAGCATCGGAAAATGATTATCGCGATTAAATAAAAGTGAGATTTGAGAGCAATTGACTGTTAAGATATGAGAATAAAATTTATAAGCCCTGAATCAAATTCACTAAATGTAATGAATTAAATAAAGAGAAGAACCAAGTCGCTGCGAATATAAATTTTCTTGTGTTGTTTTTCCTTCCCTGGGCCGCTGAGCTGCCTCAGCCAAAGGAAAGGGACGAAACGTCCTCATAGTACTATGGCTTTGCTTATGTTATTATTATTTAGTTTAACATGATAATGTTTATCTTGCATGAATTTCTAAGAAATATGAAAAACTGTGTTCGATAGGACGTGAAGAGTGTCGACTCTTATTAGCTACCCTGCCACTACTAACAACAACTAATTTCTTCAAGCCCGTGAGACATGAAGCAAAAAGCTCACATTTTTACATGATGTCCATCCATCCATGCATATAGTAAGCGCGGTTCGCGATGCATTGGAACTATTCAACTGGGAAATACTACCCTATGCTAGAACTTGGGTACTAACCAAACCCTAGTCCTTCCGATTACGGCCTGTTTGTAACAATCAGACACGCATTTGCTAAGCCACGCTTCAGTTCTTACCAAAATGGCTCAACAAATGGTTTGGCTGAAGATAATAACTTGGAGCTTAGAAAAGAGAAGCCGATTAATCACAAGTGACTATAAAGTTCTGTCAAACCATTGACAGTGGGTGCCTTGTCGAGTTTTATACGGCATTTATTTTTGCAACTCGATAATATTGTAACTAAGAAATTTTTGAAAACCCTGAATAGTCAAACCTCAGGGACATGTAATGTCGGCAACAGCACTGTTAATTAACAACCACTTAACGACAAAATAGGCAACTAACCAGGACTTATATCTGCATAAAGCTGGCCTTCAAACAAATTCCGAAGCCATGATTTTCCAAGTAAGAGTCAAAGAAGAGAATTTGCCCACGAACAGCTAATTAAAGCCAACTCGTACTCTTTAGTTTCGGACAAATTGAACACTTTTTAAATATTATAAATCATCAAAGGAAAATTTATCGATTCTGTAAACTAAGTGCCGATGGAATTTGCAAACAAAAGCGTAAAATTTATTCACTTAAAGGGCAGCGTATAAAGAACGCGATGAATTAAAGATAAAAAGTACTGGCAATAGTCAACGCTATTGATATCTGTGAAAAATGTGCACTGCATGCCTTGTATGTGTGAGTGAATGAAATAAGAGGTGAAATGCGCGTTTTTTAAATTCTCAAAAAACGTAAAAATTAAATTCGTTTTATGTTATTTTACCCCTACGCGGTAGAAAGATAAAAGTAATTAAATTAATCGATAGTCGCTGACGATGCCGCAGTAAAAAACGCAGACTATTGCGTTTGCCGCTAAGGTCGTGTAGAATTCTTTTCATGTGCAAAAAGATCCCTTGCAATTGAAAGACAGGAAAAGGATAATTGCCAGAGACCGTCTAACGTCTTGATGGAATAAGGGATACGGCTTAGAACCGATTGGAAAGACACATCAAAAAAAGATATGGATTGGAAGAGAAGAAAACTTTTTTCGTTTTTGATCTGGAGAATATATCTAATGACAAAACTGTTGACTCAATTATCAGGAATAAATAGTTGAAAAGATGACCGTTTTGAAGAGATTCGACATTCTCCAGGCAAAAGCCTTATGTTTGAGTACAACATATACTCAATGGCGTTACGATGTCAGAAAATTTGTTATTTCACGGATGACATTCATTTCGTGAAATAATTTCGGACAAAGCCCATCGAATTTAGAAATCTTCAATGATTACTTTGTCGAACAAACTTTAAAAAAGTATTTAAGCTAAAAAGTAAAAGAAAAAACGCAATCCTTCCAAACACAGTTAAGTTAAGTCTTTGCAACTTTCCATAAAATTGTATTTCGAACATCTGTTCAAATAGCATATAAAATACTCATAAATTTTAACATTTATGACTTTCAATTATATGTAATAAGAAAATGAATTTAAAAGAAAAAAAAAAAAAAAAAAATCCAAAAGAATCCAAAAGTTTTCAACGAATTTTTGTTTACATTCATATGCTTGCGTGCATTATTTATGCATGCGTGCACACAGTGTATGTATTATTTTCCCTTAAGTGTTATAAATGATTATAAGTAAGCTGTTCAAGTATAATTTAAAAAGAGTTTTTTCCTTCTTTTTTTTTTTTTTTTTGATTTAAAGATGCGTTCTTTTTTTGTGAAAAGGGCGAAGAGAAACATGAGGAGTTTTTTTTTTATGGTTTTTGTATTTTCAATTTAAGTTTTTTCTTGATAAATACTGTTTCATGTCTTCACTGTTTTATCTTTCATTGTAAATTTGTTGTTTTATTTTTTTTTTTTTTTTTTTTTTTTTTTTTTTTTTGTAGTCAAATATCATTAATCAAAATGCGACATACATTGAGGTAAATTTATATTTATTTCTTCCTTCGTATTTTCGAATACAATAAAAACACAATAACATCCAAATGGCAAACTGAATGAATGATTGTTGATGTAAATCCATCATAATATCGATTGGTTGTGAAATGAAAGTTCAGCGTTTTCATTATGACCAATCATTATGTGTTCTGATCCTCAATCGTGCTTTTACTGTGTTTTCTTTCATTTTTATAGATAAATGAAAAAAAAGAAGAAAAAACTAATAATAAAATCTCCCTCCCTTCCTCCCTCCCTTCCTCCCTCCCTTCCTCCCTCTTTGACGGCAATCCCATTTGCAAAGTATATGCGGGAATATGTATCGGGCACTCCTTAGCACATACATGTACTTGATCTAATTGAAATTTCTATATAATCTGACTGTTGCGCTCGCTAGAGAAATTGTCTTAGATTTCTCAAATTTTTTGCAACACACGTAAGTACAGATTTCAGGAATTCTTCGGAAAATGCATATATACTCCTCATCCGCACGGGTAGCGGAACTATCACGTCAATGTTCGCGAATTCAAGTCTCAGTGCGGTAGAGTTCAATTTCATCGTAGCCATAGTGGGTGGCCACACGGTAAAGGCATAACACTTTTCGACCGGGCACACAGACCCACTAGGCTGCGGCCATCACCTCTCCGCTCCTTTGCTGTTCCTCTCTCTCATCTTTTTGACCGTCACCGTGTTACTCAAACTGGGCATCCCCCCTGAATAGTTGACCGCATTAAAGAATAAGAAAATCTAGGTGAATAATGGAGTCCATGTAAGAGACATCTTTGTTTACCTTCTGACAACTCATTACTCACGCACAGCTCATTACATTATTGTTAGGTTTTTAATTCTAATCGTATATGTCAATAGCTAAGCTGGCTAACAATGGCTAACAAATCGTTCAATCGAAAACTTGTCACTTACAGTGAGCATTAACGTTATCGAATTGTGTTGATCATGTCATAAACTATATATTCATATATTCACACATGTTTATATTCCGCGAAAAGAACTATTTAATTAGTCATGTATTCCAGTTATTTATCTTTGCTTTCATTAATTCTTTTCCGAACCGGTTCGCAACTCGTTATTAACGTTTGCTTAAAGCAATTATTGATTTTGCAGTAGATTTTTACCGAACAATCATGGAATGCTTCATACGCGTATTTCTGTGTAATGAGAATAATGGTCAGGTGCAACAAAAGGACGCAAAGTGACAAAAAACGTAGCCATTATTGAAAACATTTTTTTTTTTCCTTTTCGTTTTCCTAGAATATTCTAATCGAGTGCCAACAAGGTGGTGGATACCGTTTGTCATTCCAAGTGACTACGAGATACTTTTAAACAGCATTCGGTCAGTTGGTCTACTGAAAATACGATAATTAGAACGACAATTGATTGTTTATGTGATACAAAGCCACTTATAAATGACATGAGAATATTGGTACCGTAGATAATAAGCAAAATATGGATATAAGCAATTATGTTAAAACGTGACCGCTGATTTTGACGCTTATTATCAAAGAATGAATGCTTATTAGCTGAGATACATCGTAAAATGTATGTGCTGTTCCCAGACTAAGTCATACTAGTTGTGTCCGTTTGCTGGGTCCAGGCTGGATGTTTAAACTTTTCACTCTATAGGTTCTAAGATTCACATGGAAAGCAACTTTTGCTATATATCATAATTTCTCAGCCGAGTTGGGCAAGAATCAATTTGTTCAGAAACGTATCTCTATTTGCTAAGAAGCTGAAAGGAAACATAACACAAGAAGCGAAACATTTTTAGCCCACTTTACAGTCAACAGCAAAAATCAATTTTAGATCTTTCGTTCAAATGTAGTTCAGATCGGTTATAGAGGAAAATCGCTGTACATTTTATAGAAATTTGAAAGAAAAATTTTTTTTTTTTTGTATTAGCTTAATGGAGACTTTGAACTCCTTAGAATAGGTGGAACAAACTCAGTACCTGAGAAGAGGTCCTATGTCCTATATACGTTGTAGTGCAAGGGTACGTTAAGTCTGCGCCAATAGAAGCAACACCTAGAAGGACTTGAGATGGATCCACTTTTTATTATGCCGAGCTATTTAGACTCATTTTGGTATCTATCTAAGCAGGTCTGTCCATCTTGTGTTTTTGCCTTTAAACTACAGGCCGTAATTGTCGAGATATTTTGATGAAATTTGGAACAACGACGTGTTTTGGCTCAAGGACGAACGCTATTGAAAATGGTTCGGATCAGACCTCTTCTTGGGTCACTTGGGCCATACAATATCGCACTTTGAAAAGCCGTTATATGAATAACAGTATTAAGCAAGTGGTGTAAAGTGGTGTAGCGTAGTTAATGGCAGATCGTGTTCCATCATAGGGTTTTTACTTGTTTTCTTTTTCAAATTTTGGGTTTTGCGCCAAGGAGGCAGAAAAGACTTATTTTGTCAAATAAATACCTGCTGGGAAGATGAAGATTAATACTTGTCTCTAACACATTCAAAGATGTCTTTGGGCAAATAAGTGTGGAATAGAGTGTAACTTCAACAGGAGGACCAATACGCTTGAGAATGAACGTTTCACTATAATAAACGAACATGTCGATAACACATATATCCAGTACTGGCTTCTAATATTTAAAGCTTTACTTCCCTCCTTCAACTTTCTTGACATTAAAAGAAACAAAGCCAGAAAAACGGGTTCTTTTTACGTTATTACAGTGTTTCGCTCTTTTAAGCCAAATCTTCAAATACATTATTTTGCGACTTTTCCTTTTCTGGCTTAACGCGATGACGACTATTCGAGATTCATTTAAAGGCAATTATAAAAATCCGTATTTGTTTTTACAATGTGAGTGTGTGATTAATTGGCTTTTGATTAAAAGTTGCATTTATTTGCCAATGCGCTAGCAAATGGTTATGAAAATAAATCATTTATTTTTTCGTTCTAAGTGAGAATTTTCGTTTTTTTTTTTCTTCCTTTTATTAGTTTATACGGATGCGTATACAATTATTTCGTTGATGTTATTTTAATTTTATATGAATTAATTTTTTTGATGCCTCTCAAATAGTATAACATTTACGTAACTGCTGGTAAAACGCTTTTTATTTTATGTAAATAAATTTAGTGCATGTGTATAATTAATTTGATTTATTCATTTTTTGTTTTTTTGTCTCCCCCGTTTCCTCTCGGCTGCAATTGCCCCAATAACATTATTAGGTTTTAATTGCACTTTTTATTTTAACGTTAACCATTTTTATTTAATTAAATGTTGAATTATTTAATGACAGCTACTGCTGTCAGTTACATTAATAAGAAAACTTCATTGGAAAATTATTCAAAAATATTATGACATTTAAGTAATGCTTTTGTTTTATATTCTTGCTTTTCAGAGAATCGATTCATAAATTCATCGAATATTTAGTGTAATGAATAACTTGTCAGTAAGGGCGATCATCGTCTTTGATGCTTGGCTTGTTGAAGTGCATAAGAAACAATTTGCTTCCTGGAAAACTTTAAAATAAAATGTCGCTATATGTTATATTATAGTGACAGTTTCTGCTTAGCTGCTGTAAGACGAATTCGCTGAAAAGCCTTGGACTTGGATTATTAATCTATCTCTATAAAATAAAATAATAATAAATAAAAAAATAATTCAGCCCAACCTTGTGATCGAAAGGCCATTTATTATTAATACCACGCATACCCAATTCTTTAACTGAACATTCTGTTCCGTTCATTTCCGTTCAGCTCGATACTGGAATGCGTTGTCGTTGGCTTTGAGATCATTTGGTGACTGCCGAAAGGTTTTTCAAGAGAAACTTGGCCGCAGTCTTGAATACCTAACTTTGACTAATAAGGGCAGCTGACGATTACAACGTTCTATGGTAGAGCAAGGTGTCCATTTGAATAGCTTTTAGTTCCCTCTATGCACATGATTAAAATAAATCTAACTATGTGTCTTGGTCTACGGCTTTACAGCCGTTAAAAAATTTAAATAAAAATAAATAAACACAACAGAGAGGCTCAACGTAATTTTTTCATCTACTTTTAATGTAATCTCTTGTCTCTTATACGTAGAGATCAGACCTAATCCCATCAATTATTATCAAGCATTTCGTTTCGGATTTACGCATGCAAATATTCCATATTTGATAGGAAGACAAAGAGAAGTTCTACTTATGTACGATGACGCATGCGTTTAGGTGTGCAACCCATAATGAAGATTCAATAAGTTTAAAAAGCAAATTACCTTGAAATGATTAATCAATCGTCACTTTCACGGGTCAACGATAATTTCAAGCTCAAAAAATCTGCACAACGAGGTAAATATCTTCAGATGTTATATACTGGTTTTAAATGATTTAATACAGCGAATATATGCGTCATCTCTTTCTTTCTGAGACTGGCCCACCTTGATATTTCTAGATGTGATATAACGATGTTTACTGAAATCCGTCAATTTGATGGGTAAATTGCGTGAATCGTCACAATCGCAAAAATAAAGTAAGAAACCCGAAATTTACGACACACATTCTATAACCGAGAAGAGCCATACACGCCCACAATATGGAAAAGACTAGAAAAACCTCCAAAAACACCGACAATTTCTTTACATTTTTATCTACAACTGGTACCCAAGTACTTTCCAGAGCTACCTACCTACCTACCTACCTACATATTCGTTACGAAAATGATTCCGATCGGTTTTGTAATACATTCACAATCAATGATTAGATAGATGAGTTAGCATTTCAAATTTGGTAGAAACATTGGAAGTTTCTGCACGCAGGTTGGTATTGAAAATGGGCCAAATTGATGAGAGCAGAAGCCCGCAGTGGAGAGTAAACTGAACGCAACTCAGTGGTTTTTAACAAAAATTTTTGGATTTTTGCTCGTTACTCGTAAATGATTAAAGTTAAAGAGCTAAGATTTTCCGCATTTACTTTACGAGACACTCTCTAGGTCCAAAAATGAAACCAATCAGCCATGCCCACACAAGTGATTACAAATGATTAAAATTTTTATTTTTTCATTTTTTGAGTTTTAATGCTTACATGTCATTAGGCAAACAAGACAGAATTTTTAAACAGAATTTTGCACACTCCTCAAATCTGCCTTAAAATGGGTTAATTTTAAAATGAATATCGTGGACACCATCAGTAATTTTTGCGTAATAGTACCACCGATATGGGTATCAAATAAAAGAACTTGGAGAGTAGAATGCGAAAAACATAGTCGCGGGTATGCGAGTTTCGCCTCCCGCCTTGTCTCATAGTTATAATGAAAGTATTAGGAGGTCTTCTTGATAGGTACGCAATATCGTTATTGTATGTAATTTAGAACAAGTGAAACTATTATCGTCAGACGCGGCCGACAATTAAATAACCAAGACCGTCAGTCATTTATAATATTTTTCAATATAGGACAAGTGGTCGAATAAGTGGTTCGATTTGAATCATTTTTAATAACGATCGTCCTTGGGCCACAGCCCTTCGATCATCGAAATATTTCAAAAATTACACTAATAGGTTGAATACAGGAATGCATGGCATCGAGCGGATGGACGGACAGACGCAGAGACACACGGAGTTATTCTGAATTGATCGGTGCAGCGGTAGGTGGGTCCTTGTGGATGATGCGAAGAAACTTAACCTGCATTACAAGTAAAAAAAAAATGTAATCGGCAAAATGGTTGTTTGTATTCCGACGAAGATACCAGGCGAGCATGCAATTTAGTGTGCGAAAATCTAAGGTAAACAATACAAATCAAACTGTAGGTTAATGTTTAGGAAAATGCGCGGGAATGTTTCTCAAGGAAATATATGTTCTCACCTGCCTGTACTTATGCATTAACTCTTGATTCGCTCTTACTCTGTCTCTCTTTCTCTCTCTCTCTCTCTCTCTCTCTCTCTCTCTCTCTCTCTATGTCGAAATTCATTGATTAAATAGTATATGTACGCTGCAAAGAATACCATACCAGTGCCTCAGTACAGCATGGCAAACGCAAGTAGGAGTATTGCTGTTGCGAATAACGTGGAAACTGCTTGGACTGTATTATTTTTCTTTCGCATTTATATGTATGTACAGACCGATATACGTATAAAAATAAAATGGTTTTTACATAGCGAGTAAAACGTTTAGTTTTTTTACTTTCTGTTAATTTAACATTGGCTTTGTTTTACATTTTCTTTTTAAACAGAGTTTTTGCTTGTGAAACGTCATCCGCGAAATGTTTTACTTTTTAGAAAACATCCGTACCTCATTTTACGGGACATTGTTAGTGATATTCGTGATTCGTGACATAAGAACGTAAGAGAGAAATTTCTTCATATATTCGATTTCGTGTAGTTCCGAATTGTTTGTTGTAAGCAAATAAAATTTAAGGAAAAGAGGAAAAAAAGTGTATGTTATTTATTTAACTTATCTTAATTTACATTCAGTACGTACGTCTTGACTTTTCTTCATTTTTCTTTCTTTGTTTGTTCTGTAAAAATTTTGAAATCTCTTTTTCGAGATGATGAAGAGCAAGTTTCCAATTCTATGTCACATGCATTTTTTATTTCATTTTAAGAAAATACAAAATATCTTTAAAAAATTTACTCCATTTGCTTTTAAATCATTCGAATTGAGATAGACATTTTCTAAAACTTTAAATATATATATTTTTTTTTTTTCAGTTTTTTTATGCCAATGATTACTGCAAAGAGTAATCTGGTAAAGTAGTACCAAAATCTTTTGGTTAGTGCGGTAAAATTAACCGCAAACATATGTGCTAAACACTGTAAAACTACGTTTACATGCGCTTTAGAAGATTTACAAACATTAAATTTAAACAATTTATTTATATCATCAACACTTTAAGGCTGTGCGCACATACGGGAGGGGGGCCCTTAATTTTAAATGAATGGAGTTTTTGATGAAACATATAAAAATTTTAATTGTATCGAGACTAAAAGAGAGAGGGCAAGTTTCCAAAGAAAAAAAAAAAAATGTTCACGCTTTATTTGTATGTACTTTGGTCTCATTAAAGTTCAAAATTCATAAGAGCATATTTTTTTATGTACTAAGAAAAATGAAAAGTTTGCCATTCCATCTATCTTCCACAGTCTGGTAGCGGTAATGATTATGTTGAGGTTGCAAAATTTTTCGTTAGCAGCGAATGAATATGAGTGCTCGTCAATATTATAATGGAAGGAGTATTGCGCGATTCGTTTCACATGTAAATTAACTTTGTGGAAAGAACTTTTGGGAAAATTTCTTATTCAAGAAGCGAAACGCTTAACTGTTCTATGAATAAATCTCCGGAAAACTTTTATTTATTTATCGTTGTTTTTTATTTTCTTGGCTCTATATCAAACTCAAACCTGTCTACTAACGCACAGAAAAGTGGCGAACAATCCCCCTCGTTTGGTGATGTCAATGCATAAGAATCGGCAATCATTGCGGTTTGGGCATAAAAATACAAAACAGCATTCGGTGGACAGAATATGTATTCCAAATGTCGACGAAGGCAGCCAAGGGCTTAGGTTTTTTAAAGCAGTGCAAGAAATGCTTCACTGTAGTCCACATCCTTACCTATGTCCAGCCGAAGTTAAAGTATAACTTGCATAAGTCACCGGGAGCCTCCGAACTTTTCTTACAGATCCCCAACCACATATAAAGAAATGCTTAGATACTCATAGGGGACTAAATTGTGTCCAAAACTCTGGATATCTCTGAGCATCGGCGTAATGTGGGCAGTGTGGTGCTTATGTACCCGTACATCCAGGCAAGTCTTCTACAGATATGAAAGCGATTTGACCTCCAATTAAGTTCTTCACTAGGACTACACGGCTTTCTCAGTTTTCGTACGCGCCCGCCGTAGGCTTACCTGCAAACCTCACAAAACACTATTCGTGACTAATCGTTTTTTAACCATACTGTCTGCCTTTGCAACAACCTAGCAACGGTGGTCTTTCCCATCCGAACTGATGTCTCCACTTTTTTACCCCTCCATTCCTATTCCCCTCCCTGAACACTACAGACAGATAATTGCTTAGCATAAACTCAACTTAAGCATAACGGTTGATGTAAGAAAACGACGTATACGGAAATAAACAATTTCGCAAAAAAAGTAATAATTCTACGTATTGCGTATATTTACTGGAAATTTGGCGCAAATAAATTTGACAATCATGTACAAATGACTCTGACCCTCTTCTACAGCACGCTTAACGAAAATTGTGACTTTCGAGGTAAACGAAAATTTGGAAAAATTCGTCTTCTTAGTTGTTATATATGTTCAAAATTTTGATGTGTTCTTATTTTCTATATGAATATTCCAAGATATAGATACAATCTGTTTACTCATTCACTATATACTATTAAGGGGACTCTTGCTAGTTATCAGTTATTTAAAAAATAAAGCTTTAACATCAGACGAACATGTATGCGTACAAAGCAAGCTTTTATTTATTTATTTATTTATTTATTCCACTTATACAGGAACTCGACTAAAAGCAAATGACAGTCGAGTTCAAATGACTCTTAAAGTAAATCTTAAATTAATTATTATTAAAAAAACTTAGTATAAGTACAATAAAACAAATAAAAGGAAAAAAAGAAAAAAAAGAAAAAGAAAAAAAGCATGTACACAATTAGCACAGAGCCACACCCACAACCG
>KK502400.1:1539885-1647360 GCA_000688735.1 Glossina austeni
CTTTTAGTAATATAAGGATCATCCAGCTCTTTGGACCACCTCTTGATGAAACCAAGCGCGGACCTAGCTTTGCTTATCGAGAACTCAACGTGCAAATTGAAACGTAGTCTACGATCAAAGAGGACGCCTAGGTCTGTGAACGACTCGACATCCTCCAACTTGTGTGAATCTGTGAAATAATGGGTAATGAATGACTTCCTTCTTGAGAAAGAAAAGGCAAGATGGCACCAAGGCTTCCAATCTAATTTACTCCAATACTATTTTCAGAAGTCAACATAGTTGTGGCCGCCACGACTGTTATATGCAGTTTATTGATAAATAAATTAAACCACTTGACCGTCCTCTGCAGAGACCAAAATGTGCAATAATTTTTATTGTGCAAAACATGAGAAAAGAAACGAATGCATACTTGACAGGGATGTCAAATAACATGGTTATTACACGATAGCTACTAGAGAGTACTCTACAATGTTTGTGTTAACTGCGGCTTGTATGGTTAGAATCACTTTTGTTCGTCTGCTTTTAAGCTTCCAAGCGTACGCTTGCATTTCAGACAACGCCTTCAGTTTATGTATTAATAACTGCCAGAAAAGTATGACGAGGATAAAGAATTTAGATAGCAGTTCTTCATAAGTTGAAATTGCTATTGAAAGCTAAGATTAAGCTCCGCAATGACTGAATGAATTTAAATCATTTACAAAATAATTGAAAAATTTTTACAATGAATTTACAAATTTGCAAAAATTGCAAGATTAGAAGATTGGTCTTTAATTTAAATGCAAGACTCCATCAAACCTGAAGTCTAAGTAACCCATTCGTGGCTTGGCTGGCTATCTAAGGCGTTTCTATTCCTTTTAGTTCACTTATTTGCACGGATTAAGTTTAGAAATGGCCTCAGTTAGTTTCTGAAGCATGTTGTCCATGAAGCACATGACGATGTGCAATTTGGCGCAAATAATTATTAGAGTTGAAGTAAATTTCAGCAAAAAAAATTTCAACCAAATGTCAAAACGCAGATGATGGGCGTCCACGATTAGCATCGTTTATTTTAATGATTTCATGCAATCAGCAGTCACACAGCGGTTTCTTCGAGTCAATGAAAACACATTTTATGCAAACATTAGCAATCAAACTCGATAAGCTCTCTTCATACAGCTGTGTAGGATAACAAACGATTGCATTTGACTTTCACACTGACTTTCGATTATTTTGAAAAAGCATTTAAAATTTAAAATATTTGCAACTAAAAAGTATTGACAATGTCCTGCTGCTTTCAACAAATGATTTCTTGTTTTGTTTGTACGCGTCTGAGCGTTTGTTTTTTTATAAGTTTTCTGCAAACTTGGGAAAAGTTTGATGTGTTTTATATCTTTTCGAATGACGACAATGTGAGGAAAAGTTATATGCCTCTCAAGGGAAGCAAATCGGTCAATAATTTGTGGCTACAAGAAATGGGATTCGATCTATCGGAATGCAACAAAGCTTTCCAAAGCTTTTCCAACATTTCCAACCTTTAAAGTATGCTTCACATTCCGTAATGATTTCATGATTTCATCCCAATTGTTTGGCTGGAAAACCCCTTTCGATATTTGCAAACAGTTAAAACAGTCGCTTAGAGCTAGATGTGGTTGGTTGCGGGAAGTGGGGTGAATGGGACAACAATCTGAATTTCAATTCATGCCTTTTTGCCATTGCACTCATTGACTTGCGGCATGGTGGGCGTGTTCCCTTCTAAATAAACTTGGGGTCTCTTTAGAAGAACAGCTTTCTCTTGTCCAAGTTTTGATACAAAACAGTGAATACATTGCCTTTTGATATCGGGAATAACTTTTAGGATTTTTTTTTTGACATTTTCTGGTGCAAGGACTTTTCTTCGGGCGTTCAAAACTTATATTGACTATAATTTCTGGTCATCAAAAAACAGGATAGAAAATTTTGCCTTTTCCCATATTTGGCAAATAGCAGAAGTGGAATCACTAGAACGCCGCTAATTCGTAAACAAATTACTAGAAAGACATGACGTTTCCATAAATAAGTGAAACTGAGAAGCAAAAAACCGATTTGTTCTCGAAATAGGGGAATGAAGTAACTTCGATATCTTGGAATCATTGCAGAATGTTGTTGCAAAATTGGATGACAAACATATTAAGGTAGGTGAGAATATCGTAGACTTTTTGAAAATTGGACTACAAACATATTAAGGTAGGTGAGAACATCGTAGACTTTTTGAAAATTGGATGACAAACATATTAAAGCAGGTAAGAATATCGCAGACTTTTTTGATGTCCTCTGGCGCTATATTTCTTATGGTAAGTTAATAAAACTTTTTATTCGAAAATTCTGAAAATAATGAGCACTTTAAAATTCAACACGCGTTTAAGGAAAATCGAAATATAATGGGAATCTGTTTCCCCTTTTATTAGGAAACTTTCAACTGAGATTTTAAATAATACATCTTTTGTTGTGTTTCCAACCATTATATACATGAATTTAACCGTAACTCTATTATTATTCATGGTAATTAGCTGTTGTATCCTCGCCCTTGTATATGTCATTTCAGTTTCGGTATAATCATCATTACATTCATGTATGTAATCGGTGTTGTTTATCAATGTCACAAATAAAGTATTAAAAGCAAACATGGATTCGTTTGAAGGTTACGCAACCGTAAGATTGCCTAATTAATGATGCTTAAGCATCGTATCAAACATGTACGATAACGTGCAACATTTTTTGTGCTTTGCATATACCATTTTGTACGCGTGGAAGAAGTTCATTTCAAATTTTGACATTAAATAGAAACAGAAAAGTGAAATTAAAATGATTTCTGCAAAATTGTTTTAATATAAAAATTACAAAAATTTTTTTAAAAATTTAAAAAATTTATAAAATTAAATGTTAAAGATGAAAACCGCGCCTTCTTTTAGAGTTAAGTAAAGTTCTTTCAAGTTGTTGCATAAGAAGTGCCCGAAGTAACTGAAATCCAATTGGCTGCTCTCGCTATTATTGAAGAAAAGCCGGCCACCGTCTGGAAGAAGATGCTGGCAGTAATGGCGATCCAGTACAGTTACAGCGCAATTTGATGGCGGCATTAGTGAGTAAGTGCTGATCGTGCTGAGCAAAAAAAAAAAAACTCCTAAGATAAGAAATGTAGAGCGTGAAGCGTGCCTTCCTATGGAAATCGAAGAATATTTTATTTGTCATAAGTAACAACCGATGTTTACGAAAATCCTCGGAATAATACTGATGTCGTATTTGATGAAGCGGAAAATTTAAAATACCAGAAGTAGATGATTTTGTAATCGCTTCTCCATTTGCTCCTTTTACCGAAAAGGATGGAGAAAAGATTGATGCGACCGGTGTTGATAAGAAAGATCTTTAGCTAGTTATCAATGAAACCAACACTATCCGCGCCAAAGCTGTTAAGGCACTTACGAATAATAACAATGACACTTGTCTGCGCTATTATAAAGCTGGCGATGCTTTCAATTCTCTGCATACTATTATTTTCATTGCATTGTTGGCTTGTAAATTGCTTGCATTTTAATTGAATACCGGACGCAGCGAATGTTATTTTAATTTAAAAAAAAATTCATAATAATATTTGCTTGGAAACGAAATGTTAATGCAGTTAAAAAAGCTATCACGACCTTTAAGTAATAGAAGCAGTTTTCAGTTAAATTCCATTTCATTAAGATTTCTTTTAACCTACATTTTGTTTCAAAGAAAGCAGTGATACCCGTTTAACAAAAATTCTTCTTAAAACAACATTTGCCGGCTCTTTCTCTGAAATGCTATTAAGCTAAGAGTTAGTTAGACTCAAAGCACATTCGACATCGTAGCTGTTTCCGGGAGGCCTTACAAGCGAGTAACTATTTGCAATTATTGTTTATGTGATGGCACTCGGCGGATGACACTAATCAGACAGTCGTATACAAGAATGATGAAAATGAAATTTGCATTCTGCAACTAATGGACTCGTTAAAAAATGTATAGATTGCTCAGACAAATTAACATCACATGATCCATCTCTATCAAGGTTAAAAGGTGATCTTTCAACATTGTTGCTACATGCACTACAGAAGAAAGGGATATATTAGGCTTGACCCTGTTGTCTGTAACTTGTTTTCTCTGTAAACACTTAGTCTTACTAGTTCATTAATTATATAGATATGACCGTCCATCTTGATGACTGTAAAATTTGAGATAAAAAATACGAGCTTGGCTTACATGTCTTTAGCTGATGGCTTCAGGTTAAGCTTGAAGATGTTCTCAATCTTGACGCGAACAATAGCTTATGGTATTTTGATTAAAGACTTAGTACAAATATTGGTCACGGTTAACAGATTACTTTCTCCTTTTCCTCGATATAGATCTAAGCCAGAGCGAATACCACTTTTACGTTTATTTTGATTTTGGCGATTGTGTGACCTTGATCCAGTTATGGTGAAGATCTAAGCCAGAGCGAATACCACTTTTACGTTTACTTTGATTTTGGCGAGTGTGTGACCTTGATCCAGTTATGGTGAAGATCGGCTAGACCGAGAAACATGTTGAATCACTTTAACACACTGGAACACCATTATGGGTGCCCGTTTTCGTAATTTTGATTTTCGAGCAGCCTACACGTGTAACATAAGCAACCAACGTAAGTAATTTAACTCATAAAAGGCTCTGGAATTTTGAAATGCAGATTAAATGGAATTTTTGATAAGAAGTCGTTACGAGATTGTCGGCGAGATTATTGCATGAATCGGCTATGAATTTCACTGAAACTATTATAGACGCATTCAGATTGTCGAAATAAGTATACTTTTGTTGTCCTTCGGTGATAAAAAAATTATTTAAAATTTTATTCTATTTCGGACACGTTATACACGTATAGACATGCATGCAGAAAAGACATGTACTTGTCATTATAAATTATTTCGTATGTGGACTAAACTTTGCTATTGCATGGATATGCAGGCTCGCATACACGTTTGCATGTACGCTTGATTTGTCTAAACATTGTCATTTTGTTTGCTTAATAGCGAAGAAATCTCTTATTAAATATTCGAAACACAAATTTCAACTTTACCCGGAAATTGTTGTAAAAGAAAATTGCTTTTATGTGTGAATAATTTTAAATGCCGATTAAATGGTTATATTACCGTTTTACTTCTATGTACATTAAGATTATGGCTTAAACAAAGTGGTTTCGGTGTTTTTCAAAAAGAGCAACTAAAGTTTATCTAAATATGGTTGTGTGTGCGCCTATGTGCCTGTATGTGTATGCTATATGCACTATAATGGCCAACATGCCAAACAACTATTACACAAATCCATTTGTTTATGCAAATTTTATATTCCATCAAAATTTCGGTTATTTAACATAATTAGGAAAAGGGAAAGGGAAAGGGAAAGGGAAACTATTCTTATGATAATAAAGTTGCAAATAATTGCTTTCTATAATCCTTTTCTACCGAGAGAGAGAGAGAGACAGAGAGAGAGAGAGAGAGGCGGAAAAGAGGAGATCTCTTCAATTCGGTTTATTTTGAATCCTTTGATGGTCATTGTCTTCCTTTTCTATCTTCCTATCTATTATTTATCTATTTAGAAAGATAAATTACAAAAATTTAACAACACAAACACACGAAGATCTGTCCACATTCAGAATACAGAATAAGTAAGAAAATTGTAAAAAAAAAACGCGGAAAAGCAAAAGTGTTCGCATGGGTGTATATTTCTTGCAAAGGCATGCGCGCATTGTAAGCGCCTCCTTTGACCGGTTTGGGAAATTTTCTAATCCTTTTGCAAATTTGTAGGCGATGTTTTAATTTTTGCGAACGGGAGGATGCTTACTACAGATACTGCATTCTTGGGTGCTCGCATAGATAGACAGACAAACAAATGCACAAATGCATTCTTTATAGGATTTTTGAAGTTTACTTCTGTGCCCTATGAAGGTATTGAAAAAAAAAAACATTTTTTTTATATACTGTAATATAAAATGGGCGTGGTTATTTTTTCCATCTTTGTAGAAGAACTACAACATCGCCCCAAGAAGCTACGTTCAAATCTTTATAGATTTGTCTGGTGTAGTTTGTAAGTTTGTAAGATGCACTAAACAGACTTAAACTTTAAACTTTTGCATTTAAATTAGAATCTTAATCCAACATCGAGGTCGCAATCTTTTTTATCGATAAAAACTCTCCAAAAAAATTANCCAACATCGAGGTCGCAATCTTTTTTATCGATAAAAACTCTCCAAAAAAATTAAGCTGTTATCCCTAAAATAACTTATTCTTATAATCGTTAATAAAAGATCAATAAATCATGAATTTATGTTATATTAAATTAAAAGTTAATCAAAATTTCAATATCATCCCAATAAAATTATTAAAAAACTAATCAAAAAATTCATCTATAAATTAATTAATAAATCAACAATAAAGATTTATAGGGTCTTCTCATCTTTTATTATAATTTTAGCTTTTTTACTAAAATATAAAATTTTATTATAAATTAAAATAAGACAGTTATTATTTCGTCCAACTATTCATTCCAGTTCTTAATTAAGAAACTAATGATTATGCTACCTTTGCACAGTCAATATACTGCGGCCATTAAATAATTCATAGAGCAGGCCAGACTTTAAATAAATAACTCAAAAAGACATGTTTTTGTTAAACAGGCGAATAAAATTTTGCCGAATTCCTTAAAATAACTTCCCATTTTTTCATTATCTTTACATTAAAATATACTAATTTTATCATTATTATTTTAAATAAATAAATAAAATAAATATTTTAATAAATACTTAAAATAAAATAAATATTTTAATATTAATATTAATTATAACATATTATTTAATAATAACTAATTCTAAGCTTAAATCGATTTTTTAACTTTTTGCTAATCTGCGTACAAGGTCATCAAATGTTTCTGCAAAATTTCATTTTCATCATTCCTCATTTTTGCGGCCAGTAGAATGTTTATAGCAAACATTACACAGGCGGACATGCTTAAATCGATTTAGAATTTGATGCTGATCATAGCGTCTGCTGTAGTTTATGTAGTTTATGGGGAAAAAAGGACTCGTCCATAGAACAACATAAAGGCGTCTCCTTTCACCGATTTAACTTCAATGTTTTTCATTACTAACTTCCGTGCAACGCCTTCTAAAGTTTTGCCAAATTTAAAGCAGTTACCTCTACATTTGTGATCATGACTACGTTTATCGCAGTAATTAAGAGATAGGTGGACAAACGGATTGACAAAATTAGAAGGTCTCTGAAGGTTCATTCTAGATGTTGCAAACATTTTGGCAAAAGAATGGAATTTCAACGATCTATAATATTGAGTCGACTTGACGTCGCCGATTTGTTATGTTTTTGTACGGATGCTGCAACACAACCTATAGAATATAAACGCAAATTGTTGTCGTTGTATATGATGTGGTTTGTAAATGACGAGCAAAAAGCCAAATTGTTTTACTTCCAAAGACAGAAATGGTCTCAGGTTATGTTGTACTGTGGGCATGTCCTTTGAGCGATTTGGCCAGCTTTGAATAGCAAACCTGCGCGGAAGAAGTTCCAATCTTTGTGGAAAATTTACAGGCAATTGCTGCGTTTTTGCGCCCTGAAGAATGTTTATCACGTACATTGCTCGGACGGATAGACACCGGCAGACAGGCAGATGGACAGACGGACATGCTTATATCGATTCAGAATTTAATGCTGATCAAGAATGCATATATACTTTCTGGGCGTTGCAAACATTTGGAGAAAATGAATAAATCCCTTACGCTTCGGTGATATGTGTGAAAAATGGAATTAATGCAACTTGGAACCTAATAGGTTTTCTAAAAAGCATTTCATGTCGCAAATATATCCATATCCATTCTTCTTCTTATAACAGTGGCACAAATTTTCAAGTATTTTGTAAGCCATTACAAATCACAGCATCAAACGTTCTACGAAATATGTATTTATTCTGTACCGGTCAGTTTGTTTGCTTGTCTGCTGTCCCTTGTCTAGAAGAAGAAGATGTGGTCCCGCATATTTTCCACCATGCTTATCAGGTTAACGGATAATGATTACTTCATGATGATGATATGAGTTATTTTGACAGATTTATTTCCACAAACCCATCAGTGTCTTCGAGCCAATTTTTAAGGCATGCCTTTAAATTGAAAAAAAAACGTATTTTAATAAATAATAAATTTAATAAAAAATGGCGTCTTACCAGACATCGTGTAAAGAATACGACATTTTTTATAGCAGTCCCTTGGGCGTAGCGTTAATGCATCTCGATTTTTAATCGATTGACTTTAAATTTCAAAATTTTTTCCTGAAACACCACAAGCGCAAACACAAAAACACTAACGTGTGACACGGCCCAATAAATTCTCTGCAATACTTCGCATATTCGCGAATTTTCAAAATAAGGCGTTACATGGTAAGTGGTCGAAAAAGTGGTCTGATATCTCCAAAATTGCAGTCTATAGGTTGAACGTAAGAAAAGAAGACGGACGGCCGTGCTTACGTCGATTCAGAAAATGATTCTAAATCGTTTTGTATAATAAAAGGTGGATCGATCTCGAGTTCTTTTGGGTGTTGCATGCTGCTCCGCAAATTTAATATACCTTTGTACCGCAACTAGTGTAGAGTATATACCGTCTACTTTAGTAAACAATTTTTTTGTTTTTTGAAAAAAAACCTCTTAAAAATCATCTGCAAAAAATCCCAAGTGAATCAATGCAATAAAATCTAAATGTTTCATTAAAGTAAGTACTGCATGTATGAACCCCTATAGTTGGAATGTAAACTCGGTTACTGCATAATGAGAGTATGTCAGAGTCACGATTATCTTAAAAACTATAGCGCTTTAAGTTGTGGTTTTTTAAATTTTTCGTTCACATTACCATTTAGATATCAGTCTTAACTACTTGAGGCACTATTTAATGCAATAAAGAAAATGAAAAAAAAAAGGTTACCAATTATCTCCTAATAATTGACAATTCCTTTCGTATCCCTCTCAAATCCTTATGTATTCAAAAATCGTTTCGAGAAAGCTCCATTGATTTATTTCTTCTTTTTTTTTTCCTGGGGAGCGCTTTTAACTGAACATCACCACTTTCTACAGGCATCTGCTAGTCTGTTAGAGAAGCTAGAAGGTCCGACCTTAGACTGTAAGTTCCCAGCAAGGATTCATTTGAAACTAATAGATAGTCTTTTCAAAGCACCTGAAAAAAAGCTCGGAATCTCGAAAAAAAAATCTCTTTCAGCTTTTCCTCCTATTCTAGAAGGTTGAAACCATCAAATAAGCCAAAAAAAATAAAATTCTGAAAGATTTACAATGGCTTTCCCCCTTAAGTCTAAAAATGGAGCAAAGAGACTCAAAGAGAAGATCTTATTAAACTACAGATTCGATACGATAGCACTTAGACCTTAGGCTGTAAGTTCCCAGCAGGGATTAATTTGAAACTAGTAGGTAGTCTTTTGTAAGCACCTGGAAAAAAGCTCGGAATCTCAAAAAAAAAAATCTCTTTTAGCTTTTCCTCCTATTCTAGAAGGTTGAAACCATCAAATAAGCCAAAAAAAATAAAATTCTGAAAGATTTACAATGGCTTTCCCCCTTAAGTCTAAAAATGGAGCAAAGA
This sequence comes from Glossina austeni, assembly GCA_000688735.1. Lineage (NCBI taxonomy): Eukaryota > Metazoa > Arthropoda > Insecta > Diptera > Glossinidae > Glossina > Glossina austeni. The sequence continues at coordinate 1,549,532 of KK502400.1, forward strand.
GACTCAAGGAGAAGATCTTATTAAACTACAGATTCGATACGATAGCCCTATCGCTCCAACTGGTGTCGTAATTAAGGTAATAATGGGTATAAAAAAACAACACTTAAACCGCATATAATTTCTTCTCGTTGTTATTGGAAAAAACGTTTTATTTAGCGGCCTACATTTCGGTCGGTATGAAGAACTTTTGTGCTAAAAAGAATATGCGACGTATTTGTTATAAAACCGACTTAACATCATTTCAGTAATCTGACATTGACCGAAACAAACTATAGCCTGACGCTCAAGCTGTGTATTCGGTAGATATTTTAAAAGCTTTTAATCGAGATCTTTCATTTTCTGATGGATTGCTAAGGATGTGCGCGGTAGCCAAAGTCACGTATGAGATCTTTTTTTAGTAGCAAGAACGCGTAATGTTTTTTTGTGCAATTGCTACAATTGACTACAGTATGATAAATCCGTCCGTACGTCCCAAGACTAAGTAGGTGTAATACAAGCAATCCAACGGCTCTCTTACGTTTCTTAAAATGACTTGTATGTTTTGTTAGAGACGAGGTCTATATGTCAATCTCGGGAATTCAGGCGTGTTATGTGTGAGTATGAGTACAAACTCTATTGCGCTTTCTAGTTACATCAAACATGCAGTATAGTTATCTAGAGCGTCAATGTGGATTGTTCCGTCACATGCACTGCTTTTTTCGATACTTTTCGTGCAAACACGTTTCAGAAAACACTCGAATTCGTAGTATAAACTTCTTCGAACGATTTGATTGTGTTGATGGTAGTTTTTTTTTCGTTTTTAGGCGATGTCCGCTATACGGACATGGTTGTGATCAGCAAGGGTTACAAGTCGATTGGTCAGTTCCAGAGTGATTAAGTTCTTAGTGATCCTGAGTGTTTGAAATGTTTCTACGATTGTCTGCCTACAGTAGACATCAACACATCCGTAAACAATTTAGCCATTTTTTAACTGTAGCGCCATGTTGTGCAAAAACCATTTGCCATTTTGTTACATTGCTTTAACAGGAACACGGTTCACTGACCTTCACCCGCATTTGCTGTGACTTGTATGACTTTTTGGAATAATCGAATTGCGGTCTATATGAATATTCATATTTTTGCTCCAAGCATTAACAATACGTTAGAGCCACAGTAGGGAACATATTTTCATAATCAGCAGGAAGTTCAGCGAAGGGTTTAGTCCGGTCATAAGGGTATGTATGTCTTGAAATCACAAAAATTAATAATAAAACTTAAACTTCTTAGGTTAATTACATTTGTAATTGTAGTCACTATTCAAAAAAAAAAAAAAATACTGAAAGTAAGTAAAATAAACCGAGGATTGCGTAGTGACCACCCAAACTTAATACAGACAGAATATTGAAAATAGTAAATAAAAAGTCTATTCAATACCAGGCTATGCCAGTCAATCTACCTGCATATGTAATAACAAGCCGCGCCTGCATGACTTTGTACGCAAATGTGTAAATTGTGTGTAAAAAATAAGGGAATACACAAAATCGTCGTATAAATATCGTATTTTAAACTAATTGAGAATTCCATTTTGGAATAAAATTTGTAAACCAAGAAGGCAGACACAAGAATAGCTCGTTTAAAAAATAATTTAATTACGGTAATAAAACAAAGCTTGCACATAATAGCCAGAACAATAAATGTACGGACGATTGTTTCCACAGTATGTATGTTTGTTTATGTAACACCTACTTGAACATTTAACAACAAACGACATTCACAGCAGTAGTAGTAGTACATACGCTCTATGCAAATGAGTGCACGTGTACAAAAATGATGAATACACAGTATTTTTGCAATGTTTTGTCCCGAGACACATAAATTTTGTGCACCTGCCTTTTACCTTTTACCCTAGCAGATAACGGATGTACAATTTTAAAGCTTGTGTCTGCAAGTGAGCAGCCAAATTTTATAATTTCACCTATAAGAAAGGGAATAGAGACAGATTTGAAATGTTTGCAGAGGGCTCCACGTTGGAATCTTTAAATTATCGGTAAAACAATTAAAAAATTTTTCAAAAAATGTACACTTTTGGTCTTGCTTAGGAACGTGATCCTCTCTTTGCTAGTAATCAAGATATAATTGAATATGTTAATACCTAATCTCTAGGTGCATACTATGAAAACATGAAACTGCATTTCTCATTAATGGCGAAGTTCTTACGTTTTTTTTTTTACATCTTAAGAACTATTTGCATTAAAATTTATTTGAACATTTTGATCGAACACTTTTTGCAGATTTAATTTACCCCTACTTATACTATCGTAGCGGCTTTAAGGTACTTTTAATTCTGTTATCTCTTAATTAATTTATGAATTCACACATTCATACATTTATGCTAAATTTCCTCATTTCAATTTACTCGTCTTTGAGGATGACTTGTACGAATGAAGAGATAGAAAAAAAGGTAAGAAAATAATATTCAGTTGCGACCGAATCTTTTATGCCCATCACCGTTATCCCATGCAAGCTTGACAAAAGGGAAATATATAAACTCGCTTATTACATAATATTGGATGGGCATGGCTGATTTTTTCTATTTCTGTAAAATAATTTTGTAGAAATTTATAGCGTATACTTTATGAGTAAGAAACAAAACGCACGGAAAGCAAAGGTGTTCCCAGTTTGGGTGTTTTACCCGCTTTTTTTAACTTGCTTAGGCTATTTTCCAAACTATTTTGGAAATCTATAGACGACTAAAGAAGACTACATTTTAGATTATCATCATAAAAGCAAAAACCAAGTCATGACTGCCAACTATAATGCATTGTACGTGTATATATGTGAGTGAATGCAATATATAAACCGTATTGTAAAAGTTTTCAGGGGAATAAGGCACACTCCAGTCTATTGATATATCTTAGAATAGCTTAAAAGTAACCACAAAGCCTTGATTTCGTCATCACACATCTTTCTAAACTGCCGTTAAAGTATGACATTACGATAATTACTAACTATATCAAGATAATCATATGCAAAAGGCAGAAGCTAGCGGCTTTCCAAACTTGAAAAACAACAATAACAAACAACCAGTTTACTGCTTTCGAAAAGATCTACCCGGTGTACGATGATGTACAGAATTCTTGCTTTTGAAGCAAGTGGCAAACTATTCAATTAAGATCTACAAGCCATTTTGAAAACTTGATCTCCCTTTAGCTCTCTCGTTTGTACAATTTTTGAATATTTTTTTTAATGAAAAAGTAACAATTTTTCCATCAAGTTTCGAATCTGGCGTTACGGTCGTCAATGGGGTGCCGCTTATCACACCTGCTCCATCGCAAATAATTGGCTTTATGCTAAGCAACGAACGAAACGTTCCCTTTAAAGACAAACTCTTCACATCCACAAGGTCGCCGCAGGGTAGGTTAGTGACGGAGACAGCCGGCGAGTAACCGCGAAAGACCCGCGTTTGCTCCCCGCTAATGGGTAAACCAATCATAAGTTGTACTTTAGTACGCACGTTATGCGTGCGGGTCTTGAAAAAATTCTGCCATTCATGGCGCACACGCCTTTGGGTACCGGCCTTTTTTTGGTTTTTTACTTATGCGCTCCCTTCAAATTTTTCAAAAAATGAAATTTTCTCTTTATGCCTATTCTATCGTTTAGTGGGCGTTTTCTTTATCAATCGTGATCAGAGAATTGATTTGCAAATGGTTTGAAACGGGGTGATTACCCCGTTTAAGCTGTGTCAGTAAGTTGTGGCTCCAAACTGAATTGTTCTTAGTTTAAGATCTCTAAACGAATTGTTAAAAATATATGAATGCAGTGCATATAGGAGTTTTTGATGATGACGCTACGGTAAGACTGGAAAAATTTGAGGTTTTGCGATAACTTTTAATATCTTTTAAGCCGCACCAAAAATCTAGACTGTGACCTTGTAATTTTTTACAACATAATTTGTATGTTGCAGTTGTACTTCAACTACATAGACACGCTTCTGAAAATCCTTGAAACACACACTAGCGCAGACCTAGCTTCATTTAAAGAGAGCTCGATGCAGAAATTAAAACGCAATCTTTGATCGAGTAGAACCCCCAAATCGATCAACGAATCTACGTTTTCCAACTTGTGCGAATCGATGCTACACTCAGTATTGAATGAGTTCATCCTTGAGAAAGAGAGCTGTTTGCATTTTTTTAGATTTTCAAAAAATTTGACGAGCACCGTGTAACCAAATTATTTTAGTCAATTTTAAGGTGATACGAATGCGATTCCACGAACGAGGAAGAAAACAATTTAACATATTCAGCGTACATTAAGGTATGGCTGGATTTAATCACCCAATACCAATACCAATACCAATCAGTCATGTATAAATTAAATAAAAGGATACCTAATTAACTGTCTTGGGTGTGATGCCAGACGTCCGGGAAATTCATCCGAGGTGATGAAGTTAAACAGAACTCTAAATGATCTGCTATGCAGTTAAGAGCTTATCGATTTCACTAAGCAGAAAGGGAAGCCAGAGGCCTGGAGTTTAAAGATCAATAAATTTTGGTTAGCTTAGCCGAACGCTTTACTAAAATCAGTAAGTAGAACATCTGTGCGAGAATCAGTAGAAAAAGCCATGAAAACTTGGCAAGTAAACTGCAAGAGATTCGTGACAGTAGAACCTCCTTTCCGGAGGCCATACTGGAATGGAGAAATATGGACAAAATGCAAGTTTTAATAGCAAAAGCTCAAAGCTGAGTAAGAATTCGCTCAAACACTTTACGTAAGACAGTCAACTTGGCGATGCTTCAACGCGATCTCTATTTCCACATTTGTGAATTGGAATAAGGAAACTACTCTTCCAACATAAAGAGAAAACACCCTATTACAAGGACTAAATAATAGTCTTTGAAATAACACGACACGGTTCGTCAAAGCATGATGTAATGCCGTCAGGCCCAAGCAGGGAAGTATATTTTAGGGACCTCAAACCATCTGAAACGTCATTTTCTGACATGAATAAGTTAGGAATCGAAACGCAGTTAGTCACCGGATGCGGGCAGTTAGCAATTAAATCGGAATCAGCAGTTGAAAAATTTCGTCGGAAATATTCAGCAAAGAGCTTTGAGGTTTCAAAATCACCAGAGGACTCAGAGCCATTGGAAGCAACATGCAAGGGGTATTAAGGGAGTTAACAGTGACGATTTTATCAACTGATGGTATCTGCAATAACATCGGTGGTTGAGGTAATTAAATCTACGCCTTGATGCAGAATAGGCCAAATAGTCGTAAGCAAAACCATTTTTCATAAATTTTTTGAAAAGTTTGTTTTTCTTATTTCTGTAGTATTTAGTTCTCTTGTTAAACCGTGGCGAACACTTGCTTCCGGCGTGCGGTTGTTTGATCGGAACGGATGTAGAAATAGCCAGGACAGAATAGAAGAACAATCGAGCATAATGTGTGAAGGATGAGTTTTAAGCAGTAAACTACTGGTTTTATTAAACTCGAAATGTTTGTTCGAGGAACTTGGATTTGAGACGTGAGAATAGTTCAACGGGCCAGCATGCCTGTAACGAGAGGAAATGCAGATTGCTGGATGATACGGGTCCTTAGGTAAACTAAAGGGAGGACAGCGATTTAAAGCTATCTCCGGTAAATTGGCAAAGCAAAGATCTAGCAGTCTGTCATTACAACTGGGGGTACGGTCGTGTTAAAGTAGATTACGATCGAATAATTAATGGAAAAACTCAGTAACTCTATCAGATTTTGAAGTGGGGACCATACAGCCAGACTTACTACTATAATAGCAAGTGACTTGTGGATAATTGAAGTTCTCCAGCGCTATAATTATATCAGCAAGTTTTAGGCTTTTCGGATACGTCCCAAATGAGGACAATATGTTGCTTATAAGTAGACATATCCGCATTTGGAAAAATATAGGAACAAGTTCTGTGCAACTATTTTCTTGCAATTTTGGCCCAAGGGCGGGAAGGAGAAGGAAATTCAAATTATTAGGGCGGGACTGCAGCAGGTATGGCAATTAAAACATCGTCACCGGTGCGATCCAATTGATCCTTTCTGAAATCCTGGAAAGAATTGTGAAAAAGTTCCGACGAATGTAAAGCAGACTTCAACCAGGTTTCAGTGAAAGCCAAATAGAAAAACTTCGTGCTTACTGAACTTAGGATAGTAGGGAGAATTTTTGAGGTTAGTATGATTCCATTTTATACCCTATACCACTTACAGTGTAAGGTCTATTAAGTTTATGTGGATGTATGTAACACCCAGAAGGACTTGAGATAGACTCATTTGTTATACTGATCGATTCAGCATCACTTTCTTAGCTTTTTTGTCCATCAGTCCATCCGTCTTGTTGTCCCTGCCTGTCTGCACGTCTTGTTGTCCTGTTTTCAACCTTAAAGCCACAATTCTTGAGCTTTGTTAATGAAATTGGGTACATCAACAACCTTTTGCCTAAGAATGCATCGCATTGAAAATGCTTCGGATTGGACCAATTTTTCGTTTACTTTCCATGTTTATTATGAAAAGTTTTTATATGAATAACTGCAAGGTAGCACAGGTTATTAAAGAGTGAACTGTGGCCCACTACTTGCTTGTTTTTGCTTGTTTTCCTTCTATTTCTGTGCAATTTCTATAATGATTGGTTGTTGCCGCTCAGTTATCAATTAGCTTAGCAAAGACATGAACAAGTGTGCAGACGCAAAAAAAACTAAGCTACGTGTGATGGACTAACTCAACGTCAGTTATATTTTGGGTGATTGGTATGTGAATTGTAAACCCGTTATAATGCCATTGCTTAACGAAAAATATCGCAGTTATTTCACTTTGCATTATATACATACTACGCATGCATGTCTGTATTCATTTGTAGGCAACAGGAATGCTTCAGTTTTTTGTGTTATATGCTGTTTTGCTATTCGGCGAAATATTTGTATTGTACTTATGGAAACGGGTGATTAAATCTTCACACTAACGAAATAAAATTCGAAAGTTAATATATTTTAAGTGTATCTGAAGTACCGAATTATGTTCAGTACGCCACTTGATAATAAAACTTTGTTTTAATTTTTTAATTTATGTCCATTGCATAGTACAGAATGTGATAAGTTTTTGTTAATATTTGTTGAGGTTACCTAATAAAACCTCAACCTTTTATACCCACCAACGAAAGATGAGGAGCATATTCATTTTGTTAAAACGTTTGCAACACTCAGGAGGAAGCTTCACAGACCCTACAAAGTAAATATAAATTTTTGATGAGGATCAAGTTTTTAATCGCTTAAAAACAAGTCCGTTTGTCTGTCGGTCCGTGTGTTTGTATATGCAATGCCTTTTGTAAACATTCTCCCGGCCTTCTTTAAAAAATAAAGAATGACGAAATTGAAATTTGGCAGAAACATTGGAAGTCCTTGCATCCACGTTGATATAGGAAACGGGCCAAATCGCTCGACGAACACGTCTACAATACCACCTAATCTGAGAAAACCTCCTTTTCTGAAAGGAAAAAAAACTGGTTTGTCGTTCATTACTCATAAGCTACGGCGGATAAGTACACAAAAGTTTGTATGTAAATTCTACGTGACGCTGTGTGATCGGCTAAATCCATTCCATATAATAGCGTGTCCCAATTTAATTTTTTGTATTTATGACGCTCCCCATAAAGTTCATAAATTCTTAGCTAATCTCAAATTCGCAATGCACGTAAGCTTGTCCATCTGTTCGTCGACCTAACTGAGTAGTAACTGGGCCAAACTGGGCCCGTTCGCAACAATGAACATGTCGGCTATAAATTTGCGGAAGAATTCGAAAGCAAGCACATGCCTATAATGGAACAAAGACTGAGAGCGTTTTTGCTTTCTGTGTCTTTCGCTCGTTATTCGTAAACAACAGTTCTTTAAATAAAAAAAAATACAGCCGGAATAGCGGCGATGAGTACAAAGAATGTGGACGCGGCCGAACATGATTTTCTTACTTTTTTTTGTTAACCCAAAAATGGACATCGCACTTTCCGACAAAGACAAAACATTACAGAAATAAACAGCGGAACGTATCATAAGCCAAGGAAACAGCTGTTATGTAAAGTAGATAATACAGATATCCAAAGGAGTGTAAAAGGTTTCAGCACATCGAGCTACATCAAAGTGACAAACAACTGCTGTAAACAAACTGTTTGCCCTTTATCGAGTGCATCGTCAATTAAATATCAATTAAAATTTTAACGATTTATGAGTGCATTGATTGTCGTGATACTTAACATGGGTTGCGTGATTAACTGTTAATTAGTGTTCCTGCTACTTTTTGACAAAAGTGTCATTCCCATGATAAATGAATGAAATGGACGATTGAGATAAAAGAAAAGGGAAAAAGAAAAAGAAAAATATTGTGATTGCTTCCTCCTCACTATTAGTGCTATAGAGCTTGATCAACTATAGTATTCTTTCTGGTTTTATTAAAACAATTAAGTTTGTTTTTTAGTTATCTCATTTTATTTTCCATTTTCTTTCAAACAATTTTTGTTGCCATTATTATGTTCGCTTTCAAGTAAAGCTAAATATGAATTAAAGACACACAAATAAACATACAAAAATGACAAAAACTTAATTTTATCCATTCGCCTTGAGGTCAAAAGTTTCGTCTAGCAGAAAATAGAATAGAAAATAGTAGCATAAGAATGTAATGCTTAAAATTCTATTCATTTTATTGTTGCCTGCAACAATGGTATGAAAGAAATAAAGAAATTAAAGTACCTACAGCAGCAGCAGCAGCAGCAGCAGCAACAGCAGCAGCAGTAGCAGTTGTGTTGATAACAATGTTTCTCTATCTTTTTATTTAATTTCTTTTCTACATTATTCATTTATAAAGAAAGGGTTAATTGCTGGAAGCTTAGTTAATATTTTGTTGCGCAGATGGCAAACAATAAAAGTATTCATTAAGAAAGTTTTTTTCTTTTTAATATAATAAAATATTTTAAAATACAATGGAGGGAAATAAGGAACAAAATAAAGACGACTACTATTTGAATAACGTGGCGTATGAGTTATATATACGAATATACATACATTATAAATGAAAAAAAAAAATAAAATAAAACAAAATGAAAATATCGCTCATCATGTCGGTGGAAAAATAATTGCTGACGTAGTATCACTTTTCATATACATGTGTCATCTCTCAAAGCGATATACCTTGAAATGGGTATATTTTCAATTTTATTTTTATATTCCAACTAAGTAAGGCGATCTAGTGTATTAATGCGTTATAGTCTGAAAATCAATTTCTATCTTAATTCTTGTCTTACAACAACAGGAAATGTCTTACAGATGGATAGACAGACAACGGAAGAGACATGTAATAAAGCTACTGAATAGGTTCATGATGTCCCCGTCCGCTAACTGTAATGTATAGAGTGATATACGATATTTTTAATTTTTTTTTTTTTTTTGTTAAGAAATGCTTTAGAAATTTCTAAAACTTTATGCAGGAGAAAAGTTACATTTAAGAAGTTTGTGTTAAAAAAGTATTTTTCTTTCTTTTAAACTTGAAATACAGAGGAAAATATTGAATTCAATTTGCAACGATTTTTTCTACACGTTTCCATCAGCACTTCCACATCACATCTCGTTCGTGTTAGAAAATCGTTTTTCTAATGCAATGTGTGCCCATGCATAGAAACATGCGAACAAATATCCCAATAAACCATTTTAACAATCAAATATCCTACTCAACTGACTTACATGTAATTCGATTGGGCTTCAATCGATAGTCTGTGATTTGAAAAGAAAAAAAAAAAAATTATGGCCCGTAGAATGATCTCGCCACCAACGTGCACAGTGATGTCATATTATAAAGCCAATTAAATGCTTTTCAAAGAAAAATATCAATACAACAACAAACATAACTGCCTGTAGGGGATTTGCAAGTGCTTTTAAATTTGAATGAGTGCGGTTAGTAAACATTGTTTAGAAACACTTGGCATTCTGAAAAAATCCGGATATTATTCATAATGTGTTCGTTCGCACTGCGGGCGGTTTTCCAACGCACTTATTATTAGTAAGTGCGTGATTTGTTGAACGGAAGATGCATTTAGTTTCAAATTTTTATGATTATATTGGATCTAGAGAAGAGTGATGTGCATTAGTGATCAAAACAAAAAGAAGAAGATTCTAAACAGAGGCATATTTAGAAAAAAGCACACAAATGTCATACGAAAAATATTTAATATCAGGACTACAACCTTGAAGCTCTTCTTTGGCGAGTTTGGTTCCATTGAGAGAGTTCTGAAATAATGAAAGAAAAGTTTTAAGTTCTTTTCCCATTTTATTGCAATCGCATAGTCTGTAGTGTCTTTGTTATGGTTGGTAATGGTTTGCATTCAGATTGTCTTCCTTGCAAATCCTCCTGTCCTTCAATTCACCGGCTTCGGGTAATACTGCAAAAAGAAAAATTTCCAAGGCAAAGGAAAAAGAAAGATAAATAAATTTTGTTAAGCTTCCCAATGAAATATTCTGCAGATTGACTGCTTCGGTTTTTATTTGAGTTCCTCGGTTCCGCTTTTATACGCCTATCATTGAATATCCACTGATAGCTCCGGTGTATAAGAGTAATCCAACTGATGCGGATCACGACGTTATTGACTGGCGTTAAATTGCGAGAAAAAGAGAAGAGACCACAGTATTAAAAAGAATATATGAAGAAGACAACTATCCGGAATAAATAATCTTGACAAACAATATCAAAGACACACACACACACACACAAAGAGAGAGAGAGAGAGAGAGAGAGAGAGAGAGAGAGAAAGAGAGAGAAAGAAAGAGAGAGAGAGAGAGACAGAGAGAGAGAGAGAGAGAGAAAGAAAGAGAGAGAGCGAGAGAGAAAGAGAGAGAGAGAAAGACAGAAAGCGAGAAAGACAGAAAGGGAGAAGGAGAGGATAACAAGCTACACGTAGAGAGAGAATGAATGGTACAAAGAACATTCTGCAAAGTCACTGACATCGTTAGGATTAAATCTCTTCCGTTGTTACCAATCTATATGGGGAACTGATAGCAAGATGCCTATCAGAATGTTCGAAGCTATGTTGAAACATCCAATTCGGATCGAACAACCAGATAGAACTTCAAGAAGCCAGAAGAGAAAGATAACGTCTATCCACTTCGATCGAAGAGATTACGTGAAACATCCATAAAATACCATTGAGCGGCACCTGCAGACAGAATCGGAACTCGAAAACATTGGGCGAGATGTTTTTTGCTCTCGTGTAGCCTATATTGACGCCTATATACGCCGTTAATATAAAAAATGTCTGCAAATAAAAAAGTAAATTATGCACGTATCCATCATGACATCATAAGCCAATGAATTGTCTGGGGCGTACTTAGAGAATAGATAGATAGTCTTATAAATCATTTAACAAGCACATCTAGACTATATATATATATATATATATACATATAGTGCATCAGTCGTATTTTTTATATATTAATAACAGATGTGATTTTAAGCGACTTCTATAAAGAAATCGGATAAGGGGCTCAACAAAAATGTTATAGAATATATGCAGAAGTAGCTCTAACTTGGTCTCATTGCCAGAAAACATATTATTTCTTTGATTCCACAAAAAACAAAACAAAAAATGCAAATAAAAACTGTGGTGAACCTTTAAATTTTTTTCTAATTAAATATAGCTCGACATGTCGAAGAATTCTATACAGATATATGTAATAGTTTCGATGCCTTATTTATTTTAACTATGAAAGTTTCGATTTCCACGAGCAGTTATTTTTCTTGTCATCACGTTTTGTAATATGTTCGTGTCGAGGTATTTTGCTTTCTTAAAGGCTCTGAATAGCTCTTGTTTTGTTTACTATTGACCCGTTTGCAGTTATTCTGAGCAGTTTAAGGTCCATATAGAATTGAAGTTGTATGAAGAGCTCTATATAGGACTCGGCGAAAACGCTTACACATTTCACATTTCTTATTAATCTTTGCATGGATGAGATTTTTGCTGGACTTAGTCTGCTATTAACTAAGACGATTATTCCATTTAACTACAATAAAAATTGAATTTTTTTCATTTTAACTCTCAGGTCGGTCTTAGTTTGATTAAAGTTTTTCTAAAAAATTGGTTTATTGGGTGTAATATTTCAGTGAGCAAAATATCATCAATTTTGTAGATGAATTTGTATTGGCTTCAGCTAAATAAACAAACAAAACATTGAGTAGTTGAGCGTTCGTTTTGTTTAAATTTTTTTATGAAAACAAGCATTCAGTCAACCGTAACATTGATTCAAGTTTTAGATATGGAAACGCCGCTATATAAATCAAATTTTGAAATTTTATATAAAATTGTTTCTTACACCTTCCAAACTAAAGGATGACTTGTAAAAACCGGTGAATTATTTTTATTTACATTCCCGGTAACAGCAAAAAAGAAAATGAAGAAAAAATTAAAATACGCTTTTAATATGCATTGCCATGTATATATGTCGAGAAGTATGTATTCCCTCAGCTCTTCGTTAAGTTTAACTTTAAATTAAGACTTTAATGACATCTTTAAAAAGAAAAATGTTGGAATACGTTTTTAAGATGCTTTGCTTCTATATATCGCATGAAATTTACTCCCTTAACTCTTCCAACTAATTACGCGCTCAACAGCTTCTTGTAAGTGCCATCTTAAAGGTCACGTATTTATTAGGTTTTGGAAATTTGCTTTATATTAAAGCAACTAAAAAATTGCAAGATAGCAGAAGACCGGATCATTTTGTTTAAAATATTTTTTCGTCCAGCTATCAGAAGGGAAAATAGCAAAAGTGCTCCTAAGAAACATAATTGATGGAATTTTGCACTGAATCGAAACGTTGCTACCCAATTGAGTTGTTGGATTTGAAGCATCATGTAATTAATGGCGCTCGGTTGGCCTGCATCTTGGTTTTTTGCCTTTCAAATATTTCATGCACTTCATCCATTCGTCATCATACTTCGGGATTTACTCTTGTTAACTAAAGACGAAAAGCACTTCGTTGCCCAAATGAAATGACAGCTCAAAGAATTTCAATGTGGCGTAAAACCTAAGAGAGATACATGAATACATGGAGTAGTCACAATACTATCCAATACGTTATAGGATTTTCTCGTTAAAAAACTCACTTACCCTTCTATCATTTAAGCAAAGATAAGCGCTTGCATAGATGCACCAAAATATAATTATTCGGAAGCTGATCAAAACAAAAAAAAAAAAAGAAAATAAAAAAAGAAAAATAAAAACATATTCTCTTTAGGACTTGCAAGAACATTAATTAACAATAAAGTCCCTAAACTACTTTTTGGTTTGGACTTTGGCCAAATTATAAAAAAGTTGTATGCATAGCAGGCATAGCACTTTTTTCTATACGGAAAGCGTCCACATATGTTATAATATACATACGTTCAGTGTGTTTGATAAGTTCAAGTGTGTTTCTTAAAAGTTCCCTATGCCGTCGCTCATTGTAGTAATTATAAAAGAGGACGAAGTATAAAAGTTATTATTACAAAAGGTCCCCAAACATTCACTGGTAGTGTAGGAGAACAATTTATTCATAAATTTATCATCTACAAGTATTTGTCAGGAAATGAATAAAGATTTTGCTGAGCAATGGGAATAGTTTAGCAAAACGTTGTTTATACTTTTTCAAGCTTACGATAATCGAGAATGCAAGTACTCCATGTAGTGTCCGCCAAAAACGTATGTATCTAGGACATCCTAAACCTTTGAGAATAAATGTTGTAGGAGTAAGCAATGCCTGGCTTTTCGAAGCACGAGATGTATTAGTTTGGTAGCCATTTCGCTGTAATAGTAATGCAATGGTTAGTGAACGATTAGGGGGCTGTTTTGGCAATGAATTTGATTCGTTGGATCAGCCCAAGAGCTAAGAATACCTGCGACATTGACAGCAAAACAAGTGATGGGCATACTTACATACGTGTTGTGTTACTTATTAAAGGCTGTGAGTTGGAATGGAATCACGAAGGACGAGATAAAGGATACGTTGAGCTTTTGTTAAACCAATCAATTTGTGAACTATGATCTTTTTAACCAAGGAACAAATCCGTTTATTACTTAAAATAGGCTTTGAGTTTTATCGCTCATAGCTTGGTTTTTAAAACAAATTTCTTGAAATTTTTTTCAAAAATCTATTGAAAAATCTGTTAATATTTTAATATTTTTATGTTGAAAAATAAACTTTATGCACTAAATTTATTTTAAATATATTAAGACTTTACCATGTATTCGTTCTTCAGTTTCTTATATTTCCTCTCCCGACCTATTAAGGGGAAGATCATCATAGATTTGAAAAGAAAACATTTTTTATTGACTTAATGGATACACTGACACTTTTAGAATGTGTGGGAACGTTTTTCTAAAAATTTCAAACTCCTTTCTAAGTACAACGAAGAGAAGGGCTTTGTTAAATGAATGTCTGCCGGGAAGTTGCAGTCTAATGTCTTGCTTGTTGACTTCTAGCTCCTCTGACACACATTAACGAATATCTTTGGAAAATATTTATGGGCATTGAAAAGCATTTCCAAAAAAAAAGTATGTCACTAAAGGTGACCTTTGACTAGATATGAAAATGAGAGCGATTCCGAAACTTTTAATGCCGCTACCAAAAAATTAAAAGTTTGCGTAGAAGTTTTTGGAGCTTGCTATGAATTTGGCTATGGATTTACATATTTTCATGTCGCTTTTCCCAACGTGCAATTCTTTCCGAGGAAAGAATAAGAAGAAGAATATTTGAATATGAAGGACTAAAAAAAACATGTGTTGCGATTGAAAACAATCTTTACACCATATGTGAAAGATTTAAGCGCGATTATCTTGATACCTAACTTTTGAAAATGGCACGCAGTTGTTCCCTTCGAACTTTCCACACTATCTTCAACTCGTCAGTGTATAGAGAGTTACGTAGGAAATTTCGATAAATTAATCCTAATACATTTGTTTATTATTTTTTTCATCGAAATCGAGACTTTTTCGTTCAAACACTAGCCAACCACACAAAATCCAATATACGTAGAAACCCCTAAGTAATTTTCCAGATATAGGGACGTAGATGAAATGATTTTTTTCCTTTTTTAATTCAAATTTGGACCTGTTAAGCTGCGTGCTATAGGACCACTTAAATTCCGATGGGCTCGCGAAAATGACTCTAGTGTTGCACTACCAATATTTTCTTTAATACCTGCATTGTTGGCATTTACGTAATCAATTACTTGTTCAGCAAATCTTTGGCTTCGGCCACGATAATCTTATTTAAGTTAATTTTAATGTGTGACCATTATTATTGTCCCGACAAGTGAACTTTGGGGTGCATTGTGGGAAAATAGGAAGAATGTTTACACTTCATGAGGTGCCTACGTCCATAAGACGTGGGAGTAAGTGTTGCGCTTGTAGTGTGATGTGGTGTAGAAATGCGAATTTATTGACTAAATTCGTGGATATTCGGCGAGACTAGAGCAATATCCTGCATGGCTGGTGAAGGGTGTAACTGTTACTTTAACGGAGAACTGTTACAACGAATTCTAATTAATGAAAAAACAAAAAAAATTGTGAACTTTTGCTGGCTACGACAACGCGATACGAAACCGTAAAATAAAATCGAAAATTTTATTAAGTAATTTTTCATCCTATCGGTAAATACCTACCATTTTCTTTTGTGATAACGCTAATCGCTATTGATTTTTCAGTATTCAAAGCTAAGCAGTTTGGCCATTTCCTTAGCGTAATTCCGCTGTTTTCGTTAACTTATTCTAAATCTCTCTGCTGTGGTAAACAAGTGCGTCAGCAATTAAAAAACAAAAATAAATTTTTGATAAACTCTTCACTTTATTCTAAAGGCGAGTTGATAACTTTGAAAATTTCCGCCGTTTAGTAAAAAGGAAAACCAATCATGGCTATCAGCTGATTATAAACGTTGACGAAAGTGTCGACAAAGAAGGCCGAGAGAAAGCTTACTTATGTTCAATCCGTTGATGTTCGCAGATAATTGGGAACGCATGTACAGACGCCCGTTCGACTTAGATTATCAGATTAATGAACACATCAGTAACATTAAGGACTTTAACGTCTAATATTCTACTTACAGATGACAGATGAATTCCTTTAGAGCATTTGAGCAAAAGTATCTTTAGAACCAGGGAAAACAAAATGAAGCTATAAACGGATTGATATTGAAAGTAACATAAAAGTGGAAAGTTTGCGTTAAAGAAAAAAACACATACATTACGTAACGTAAGAACGTAAGAATATTGTTTAAAATGACTCGGATAGTACCACTTTTTCGAGCACTTCCCCTGTAACGCCTTATTTTGAAAAGTCATTACATGAATACCTGTAGGGCGTTGTAGGGTGTATTGTGTGGGCCGCGGACGACTATATTCTTTTTACTTGTTTTAGTTTTGTGTTTCGACACAACTTGATAAGCGTACGTCTTCATCAAACTTCAGATACATTTCGCCGAAAGTAACGAGGCATGCAAGAGTCGCTTAAATTTTTTGTTAATTAAAGGTATCCCCAGACATACATACAAATATGTACATATTCCTTTAATATATGTTAAGTGTATTAAAACTAAACTGCAAGTCACTATGTCCATTACAATTTAATAGTAAATACATTTATTTTATGTATTGATTAAGAGTTGATAAAGATATGTACGGACAGACGCACGAACTGACAAGCAAAACAAATCAACAATGGAGCGAAATTTTTTTGTTCTGGGTGGTCAGATAAAGCGAGCATATAATATAACGGGTAAAAAACTAAGCAGCCCACTATAACGCTAAGATTTGTTAACGTTTTCTGCTTATTCTACCCAAATATCTTTCGGTCACGTTTCTCGGTCAACACTTACAAAACACAGCAGGAAGTTAACGACGTAGATAGGATTTATATAACCATTTTGTCGACAGTAACAAATATAGTATAACTGTAGAAAAAAACCGGTTGTAATTGATTGTAACAGTGGGAGTTGGAAATGGAAAGCAAAGACAAATTGCTCAGACAATCGTAAATAGACGATTAAGACATTTTTATGGGATTTATTAAATGACTTTAAGGGTAACGCATACACTATTTTTTTAAATATTTTGTTTAACAGTTTGCTTGTTTTCGTCTTTTACCTACTTAGAGGCGTGCTCAGTACCGTAATGTCTTTTATAAAGTTTATTAATTGTATAAATAAATTCTCTGTGTTTTTTTGTTAAAATTCAACTTTAATTAAAATGTATTCGTTAGAAAGCTCAATAATAGAAATATTCACCACCATGATCTATGGTTTATCGCCTTTTATCGGGCATCTCGCGAACGTCCTCATGGCAGAGATTTCGTGGTTTTAAGGTGAAATAGTTATTGACTTGAAATTTGGGCAATTGCTCATGTGCTAAATATCATTGCATCGAGCTGAACAAGCAGTGGTCTAACGGAATCACCTTTGCAGAATGCGTCACAAGCGGCAGAAGTTCCCAGCATAAGCGGAACGCCATTTCCTGGCTTGGTTCCGCAGGAGACGGACGGACGTATGTAAATTTTCAGCTTTTTTACATTTTTAAAGCAAAACCTTACAAACCGCTTTTTCAGCGTTTCGTAGCTTACTGCGTTCTCACTCCAAGCCAAATTAAGCATATCCGTAGCTTCAGCATAATATTGATTGCAATGAAAGCGTATGTACTTCTACTGTTACACTATAAGTGTAAACATTTTTAAAAAATTTTACTAAAACGTTTTACCTCAAAAAAAAGAACCAATGTTAGGATTCAAAAATTTCATGCCGGAAATATTTCTTAAATGAAAACAAGCAAAAACATTACAGTGGGATACGGCCCAGCATTAAGTACTCTACACCATTTCGCTTAATACGGTTACTCATGTAACGATTTTTCAAAACCAAGCATCCGATCCTAATCATTTGCAGTAAGGGTCGTCCTTGGGTCCAGACAAGTCCGTCTATAAAATTTCATCGGAATATGTCGAAAATTGCGACCTGTATGTTGAGCACAAGGAAATAAGACGGACAGAGGGACAAACCTTAGTTTGATTCAGCATCAGTATAGTAAAAGGGGAGTCCATTTCAATTTCTCCAGGATGTTGCATTTGTTCGCACACCCCGCTCCACATACACTTATACAACAAATGTGGATTAGGGGATGAAAAAATAATTTCTTTTTAAAGGAATATACAAAAAAAAAAGGTAATTTAATTAAAAGAAAATAAAAGAATTTTAAACATTTATTATTAGATTAGATTAGATTATTATTAGATTAGAAATCAAAAAGAAATGGATTCATATATAGATGTTATAAAATGTGAATTGAAAATATGAAAAGCACGTCAGATTATTTCGAATAATAATATTTTTTTTATTTTTTTTTTTTTTTATATGAGAATTGTTTGTTTAGTATTTCTTATGATTTAATAAATGTGTTATATATGATCTTGAACAGAAAGATTAAGCATTTGTATATATTTTTATTTGCAGAATTGTTTTCTATTATATAAGAATTTAATTAAACTGCAAATACATATAAATCTTCCATAGATTTGCCCACAAATTGTTAGAATTTTTACAAGTACGCAGATACGCATAACACAAACAAACACTCAAATATCAAAAATAACTCAAGAGGCTATAGTTGATAAACTTGCAAGACTTCATACTCTATACATGCGTGTGAAGAGAGCCAACCCAAGCCTTCTTATAATGAATTCTATTTATTTATAAAAGAAAAATTTAAGAATTTTTTATTAAGTCAGATTTAGTTGTTTCCTGTATCTTTTAAACACTATGCAATGGGGGCGCCTTTATCTAGGGCAGTAGTACTGCTGAAGGAAGAATTGCAAAAATATGCAGTTTTCAGTAAAGTCTATACCGTTATTATTGCAAAATAAGTTGTAATCAAAGAAAGGAAAATTTGAGTTCAATCACTGTGCAATCCTGTCTACAAGTAGTGTCCTTATTCTGCCTCAGAAATATGGAAATAGACATCACGTTGAGACCTATAGAGAGATTGCCAAGTCTACCCTAAATTGTTTGAACGCGTTGCTATTCAGCGTTTAGCTTTTGCTATCAAATTTTATTCCAGCATGACTTTCGGAAAGAAAGAAGAAGCTAGCTCCGCGCTAGGTTTCATTAAGGGGCGGTGCAAAGAGCTTAAGGATCCTTACATTACAAAGAGGCCATATATGTGTTTAGTTAGAATATGCCTCAGTTGTGTGGTCTCCTTCTTATAGATGCTATGTAGGTTCAATTGAATCCGTTCAAGAGCAATTCTTGCTGTTTGCCCTTAGGAATTGATTAATATACAACAACGAATATTTGTTCTTCTTCTTAATATTCTAGAGATGATCAGCCTCCAATCACCAAATTCAAAATCATCTATTAAACAGATGTCTTAAGGGGAAGAAATTTGAAAATTTGAAAATTTTTCTCATCAAAGTAACTCAAATATTGGGGCTTACGGGCAGAACACACACAAGTACATGGATAGACACTAGCTAACAGGCAGAAATATTTGTCTGACTCACAAGCTTAAAACGATTTAAATCGATTCGATTCGGTTGATCTAGCTAAGTGATTCTGGGAGTTGTATACGTCCGCGCAAAGCTACGGTGTATTACCACAAATGTTGTAGGGTGTATTTATAAGTCCACTCGACAGTATTGTTTTCCTTAATTGGATTACGAGTATCATGTTCGAGGAATGTTTGATTGGTTTTTAAAAATTTTCAATCTTATCATGTTATCTGTTAAGTGTTCGTCGTGGCTACAATTCGTCAAGATTAGGAGCATACTATAAGTTAAACATTTTGTGTTGAACTAAGAGCGTACATATAACGATAAGTTTCTTTAATTTCAAGTAATTTCTTACACTATGCCATGGGATGGGATGAAAGCCCACATATTGGAAAATGCCTTAAGCATCGCATTGCGTGACCCAAACTTGGGAAATTTAAGTTAAGAGCTTGCTTCTCATCATAGTGTTATTTGTTCCAAATTCCCTACCGTTATCTTTTTTGCTAAATTGCGACTATGGGCCAATTTTCATTATAAAATAATAAAAATTAAGCCTTTTTCTGAAGGGCTTCCTATTCATGAGAAATTTAACATAGAGTTGGCTTCGAAATGTAGGCCCATGTGATTTCAATTTGGTTCACTTCATTTTTATGTCACTGTTCCAACTGTTACCAGAAACTGTTATCAGCAAAATTTGCCACCTGAAGGTTGAATACAAATTTGTATGGACAGACGGATAGTCAGTCTTACGTCGATTGATATAATAAGGCCGTCCGGAAGGGGGGAGTAGGGTTAAAGAAACAAACAAACAATAAATGCGAGTCGGTATCAAAAGTCTACACGTGTCTGCCGAATAAAATACTTTGGTTTTACTTTTTCCTACCTTTGATGCGTCGGCACATATGCGCTTGTATTTATTAAAACAATCGTTTATTTACTGGTATGGTGG
Organism: Glossina austeni; assembly: GCA_000688735.1. Classification (NCBI taxonomy): domain Eukaryota; kingdom Metazoa; phylum Arthropoda; class Insecta; order Diptera; family Glossinidae; genus Glossina; species Glossina austeni. The sequence goes on from KK502400.1 coordinate 1,570,009, forward strand.
TCGTTTTATTTGTTTATTTTTAATTTATTCATTTCTTTCGTTTCTTTTTTTATTTTTTATTTTTTTTTTTTCTATAAATTTTCATCTAATATCATAATAAAGAAGTATAATTATCACATCTCATAAACATATAAGGTTTCATAAATATGTATAAATACAATTTTGTTTCTTCTTTTCTTCTTTTTTTTTTTTTTCGCTTTCAATTATTACGTCTTTAATATTGGATTCGACAATAAAATAAAAAATTTAAATTATATTTAACTTAATTTTATGACAGAGAGGACGTATATCTTAATACATATGCATACACATACACACACACACATACGCTAATAGATTGAATTAAATGAATAATTAAAATAAAATATAATAATATATTAAGTGCCTAAGCGCAACAAATAAATTTGATTGAAAGTTTAGATGCCAAACTCCGCCGCCGACATCCTCCCACATTTCTAAGCATTTCTCCGTCTTCTTCTCGTAAATAATGAGTGATAAATAAAATGAAAGAAATTGGCAAACGAATTAAGTGAATCTGTCATGTTTGCTTGTGTATGAAACTTTATTATATCTCCGAAACTATTTCAATTCCATTGAGTTTGGCTCTTTGTTATGTGCTTTGGGTGCATAAAATTTCATCTTTAAAATATATGCTAAGCAAAGAGGAATTACAATAATCATCTGTGGCGTAATATTGTCGGTTTTGTTTTTTTACTCTTTTCCGTTTCCCTTTCCCTTTCCCCTTTTCTTTTTTTTTTACTTTACTTTTCTTTAATTATAAGCATTCTCATAATTACCTTAGAGTTCTTCTAATGGCTGATGAAGAACTGACATAAATGCATGCGTGCGTAGGTTGCTTTCATGCTATGCACAGGCATATTCGATTAAAACAAACAAACAACGTTTTACTCTTTCTGTATGAATTACTATAATATTATTGTCAATCTACTCATCTTTTAAGAAAATATTGTGATTGTGATTTTGCTTAGTTACCGTACCCGGAATCGTGCAACACTAACTGTTCAACCTTAATGTAAAGGAAACGTTATATTTTCTGCTTGTTAAACCTTTTATTCCTTTGCCTCTGCCGTCTTATTGTTATAAACGTTGATATTGCATTAATTTTTCGCAAAATAAAAATAAAGAAAAAGCAAAACTCAAAGAAATTACAAACATATACAGACAGAGAGAGAGAGAGAGAGAGAGAGAGAATTTCATTTGAATCTCTTAAATATTTCTTACACTAGCAAACTGGCAGAAACACTGCAGTGAAAACAACCAAAAGAGGTAAACGAATGGTTATTAAGCGATTATTTAATTTAAAATCAACAAAATGTAAACCTAAACCGCACTTCAGTAAATGCATTCGCCCAACAAATCGCACTCACCTCGGTCAAGGGGTTTCAGCCAGAGTGGATTGTAATTGGGGCAAAGCTTACGATGCATAGGTATTTTGATTTGTACTGGTGTGATGGGCGCACTCTCCCACTGATAACCTTGGAAACGTGTATTATCCGATTTGTTGCACTGCATGCTAAGTGGCTCCTGTATATACATCGTATATAATTGATCAACACGAGGTTGTGTCCACTTAATACTTTCATAATTTTTCGAACGTGCTCCGTTCAAATGTACGCCACGTTGATGCTCTTTTCTGTGTAAAATAAATATAAATGACAAAGAACAAGAATACGGAAAAATCATTTCAAATGCATCACTGACGACGGTACGAGTTAAGTGTCACTGTTACAAGCTAAAAGCAAAAAATTAATGAGCGACATTGTACGGATGAGATTGCAAGGATTCTTGATTGAGTAAATTGTTCTTTATGAAATCATGCTATTGTTTATTAGTTAATTTGCTTGACAGCTCCTTTGCACTCATCGCTGCAGAATAATGAGTTTGATGAACTTTAACGCGAAATGCTTGAATAAATTTAAATATTATTGAATGTTAAAAATTCAAAAATTGGAATAAGAATTAATTTGAAAATTAATTTTCGAAAATAACTGAAATATTTCCCCCGTATGCTCCATCGGCGGCATATTAATCATAATTCTCTTCTCCACCAATCACACTACATTACCTCTTCGTTCAGAACTTGTCTTCTCTATCGTTTCCAAGCCTTCAGATTCCCATCGTTACAGCAAATTTGTACTCTATCTCCAATATGTTCTACACTTGTATTCTTCTATACCTATACCCACTCTTGTAGAGCGTACGGTATGTATGGCGTGTCCCAACACTTACGCAAGCTTTGAATTTGCCGGTGCGGTAAAGTGTTGATAATGCCAAAAAACAAACAAAACTGTTTGATAGCTGATAGCTTACGGTTAACAAAAATCGAAAATTACGCGAGAGTGTAACGCAGTTTCAATGTTGAACGATATTTTAGCCTACAACCACCTGTGCACTGAAGAAGGGAAGGAGATTTAACGCCGCACCAACGAAAGTTAGCCATATTTATGGAAAATGGTTATTGAAAATTTGGATAAAAAGTGCGTGTTGACGAGAACACGTCCGGAAGCCATTTGCCCGACGTGCTATACGATACATAAGCCTATCTTATGTACATTATGATGCAATAAAAAAAATTGCAATTAAAAAAAAGAAAATCCCGAGACACCTCATATAATTAATATATAATTATAATTAATTTATGTTAATTTACAAGACACTCCAAAATCTTGTAGCTATAGTTTATCCTTCTCTTTAGTTTACAATTTTATTTATAAATTAATTATTAAAATAAATATCCACTCCTCGGGAAAAGATGGGTTATTCCGTCGGGAAATTTCGTTTAGTTGCCATTTTTATAATTCATATTTTCATAGCGCAGCGCGTAAGTGCGAAGGGCGAAAATTCATTATGAAAAAGTGTCCAATTAATTACAACATTAATTAATAATCAATTATTTCAAGTAAAAAGTAATTTATCCTGAAACTTATCGTCGAAGGTCGTCGTTTCATGGAAATTTTTAAAGAAACGCATTCGAAGATCAGCTGGAAGCTTATTAATCTATCATGTTTTGCAAGCAATCAATTTTCAAAACCGAGCTAAAGAACTTGAACTAAAGCCGATCATTTTATTGGATATTAAGCATAAAAATTTCCTCTTATTTCAGTTTACGAACCAGTTTATATATATATATATATATATAATAAGAATTTCATCCAGAATCGATCATCCGAATAAGTAATAAATTTGGGTTTGAAATTTCCAAGGCAACCCCAAAAATCGACTAAATCGTCGCACTGGTCCTTCCGTTTAGTTTGCATGCCCCATGTTTTGATGCCCACAGCCTCTTATATATACATAGAAAGTGTAAAGTGTTTCGTTAATTGTCTAATCTTTAAATCGTAATAAAACGGTTTTTTGCGAATATACGCCCATAGGTAAGTTGTAGACCTTTTTTATGCTATGGATATTATTTTGAGTTAATCCGAAATTTTAAACTTGGTCTCTATAGCCAGCAGGCTTTAGCTTTCATTCAGCATGTATGTCATAGGGCGGCATCCGGTTGGACATGTTTAAGTCGACACTGTACATATATTTATGGGGTTTCCGATGCAGGGGTTTTGCAAACAGAAAGACAAATGTAGCATGCCGCCTTTGATTGGCAGCGGATATAAAAAATTCGGATCACATTTTGTTTTATAAGCAAAATGGGAAAATCGAAGGAAAAATGATTGATTTTTTTTTTGGTTGATGGGTAAATCCATAGACACGATTTTAACGCTAGATTTTGACTGGAATCAAATGAAAGTAAATGAAGCATATTTGGAAATTAGTTTGCGCTTTGAACAAAGTCTAAAGATCTTAATTCTTATTCCTAATCATCTTCTGATACATTTTTAGGGATGTCCTATGCTGTCTGTTAATTTGCATCCTTAATTTTCTATCTCGCCTGATATGTTTGCTTCGAGATTTCTGGCAACCAAAGTGCAGCTTCACGTTTTTATCTCAAGTTTTTTGCGTGTGTGCGGACGTATGTAACACGCAGAAAGGCTTATAATAGGCCCACCTTTTTTCATACCTATCGATTCAGAAAATGATTCTAAACTTGTCTGCCCATATATTTTTATGTTTAACTTACAGGTCGCAATATTTCAGATATTTTAGCGAAATTTTGTACGCTGACGACTGTTGGTGCTTAGTTGGTGCTTAGATTCGCATCAGCTCACTTTTTTGACAGCTCCCCATATAACGACTTTTCAAAATAAGGAAATAAAATTGCAATTATCAAAATTTCCTGACAGAAGTCACTGAGTAATAGTATTTCGGCATTGTAAACTGTGGTGTCAAAATTTTGAATCGGCTGGGGAAATATTTTGAACCCCCTCTCATCTAACCGTTCCTACGAAAACTGAATCTTTATATGATAAAAAGTTATAATTTTCGATATTTAATACTGCGAATAATAGTAAATTGACATAGAAGTCAACCTTACTGAATTTGGACCACGTAGGTCTATTTTTTGGATACATATACCGCATATAATGATTCCTTCAATGCGGTCTTTCATGAAAATTCTGACTTTGCGTGAAAATGATGGGGAACTTTTGGGGTACGAGTGAATAATTGTATTAGGCGAAGTGTAGGTGTAGGATATCTAACAGTCGGCTTTGCTCGACTACAATTTATTTTAATAATCCACGATTTTGAATTGTATGCAAATCGATATTATACCGCTTTCATCACCAAAGTATGCCTTTCGGTTTATATTACAATGGAAAGTCTTTCGCCTTAACACAAAGTGCATTGCAAGACTTATTTTACTTATATTCCTTTAAGTTATCCATGATATATTAAACAGAAAAAGTATATGTTTGACATATAAAAGTACATTGCTTGTTATACACCGTACTTAAAAAGAACAGCTAAAATCACTATAGTAGGCCACCATTAACTATCCTACGGCAGCTTACAGGCACTTATGCAACATTTATGCGAAATGAGGTGTTGCGTGGTAAGTGCTCGAAAAAGTGGGATGATCCGAATCATCTTCAATAAGATTCGACGAAACCCGTTAGCGTAACAAATTTCATCAAAATATCTTAAAAATTGTGGTCTGTAGGTTGAACATAAGAAGGCAAAGCGAACAGACGGACAGACAAGTTTAAATCGATTTAGAAAGAGATCCCTAATACATATACACATGTAGGTGGTGTATACATCCGCGCAATTTTAATGTACTTTCGTACCAGTAATGGTAGAAAAAAAAAATATAAATCTAATAATTCTTGAATATCGTATCTATGAAATACTCTGCCAAAGAAATTGAGAAAAAATTGTTAGAAAGATTCAAAAAATCGATTTATGTTACATGGTAAGGAAGTAAAGCAATAAAGATATATTTGACTAGAAGGCAACTCTCGCATATGGGTAAGTGTTATGCGAATAAATTAATTGCTTTCAAACAGTTTCTTCTCTTCTTTTCGGTTATGCTACATCGGTCATCAAATAAGTGCTTTTTTCTTTAGTTTATAATAAGAATTAAGCGATAAAAGATATAAGCATGAGTTTTCTTCTACTTTACATACATACATTAGATATTTATTCACGCCATTTTTATTTCAAACTGTTTTCATATAAATGATCGCCTCTGGACTTCTGTAATAATTCAATCCTGGAATCCTATGTCACCAAAACCACCAATAATCTTTCTGCATAAGGTCATTGAAATGTTGTGGTTTATTGAAGTAAGCCAATGTTTGAACGTAATCCCAAACAACAGTATATCGCATGAACTTGCTGGCAAGCTGAGATTACACGATCATTGAACATTTCTCCCAATAAATTGATTTTGTCGCGAAATGTATGGCGTATGGCACCATTTTGTTAAAGTTACGTATCGTTCAAGTCGAAATAATGTAATTTGTGCCAACAAAAATCAGCTATCATGTGTCTGCAGCGTTCTGCATTAAAGGGAACTGGAATGCCATTTACATGTTAAGTAATTTTTTGCGCACGTACACATCTTTTAGGACCAGCAAGTGTGTTTTCAACAAGTTCCAAATACTATAAAAAAAAACATTTCTCCAAATCCCAATCAGAAGTGTGCCGTCTTTGCGCTTGTTACCGATACCACAAGATGAATGGCCTCATACCTCTCCCATTGCGTATATTGGCTGATACGCATATAGTTTGTAAATCGAGAAAATTATTTAGCGACTTATCTGTCTACTGAAATCATAATGAGGTCACGCATAGCTTGTATTCATTGGCATATGTCAATGTAAAAATTGATTTTGAATTCTAAGAACTCGGTAAACAACATATTACAACTCAAAAATATATAAAAGAAAATTCAGACGAATTTATTTAGTACATAGTAAATTAATAGGCGTGTTTGTGTATTCACAAAGCGCACGACACCCCTTCCTTCACCGTTTATTACAAAGATAGTAAAAGAAAAACAAGTAAGTTGCGCAAGGACGACCATTAGATACGCTTTACGACTTCGCCTTCACTCTTTTCGTTACAATACACCAAAAATTATACGTTATTTTTCTGCAAAGGCACACTTTTCACGAAAGCCCGCTTATTGAAGGATGTCCAGAACACCACATGACGTAATCCAAAGTTAGCAAAGTTAATGGGCTTCACAAAAATTTTATTACTCGACAAATTCCGTCATCAACAACTACAAATTAGGCATTCTCTCCATATCAAGACAGATAGCCCCTGTATTTGCTGGAGTGGTGATCCAAATTCTCTACCATTAAGTTTTTTGCTAAATTTCTACTGCAGGCCAATTTCTATCAAAAAATATTGAAAAATTAAACCTTTTTCTGCAGCGGTTACGATTCATGAGAAATCTGACACGGAATGGGGTCCAACAAATAGACTCATATGGTTCAAATTTCTTCCCATTAATTTTAATGTCAAATTACTGTCATAAACAAATTTGCCTCACCAAATATTAACAATTAGGCCTTTTTGGAATATATGAGGATTTACATTTCGTGAGAATGCTTATATGGGGTCGTATGTAAAAAGTAGATCTACAAACTCCAAAGTCCGCAAGGCAGGATTCTTCGCCAATTTACTATTATGAACCAATTTCCACCACGAAATATTGAAAGTTCTATCTTTTTATTATGTACACATTCAAGTTTCGTAGGAACGGTTATACGAGAGGGGCTTCAAAATATTTCAAATTTTTAATATTAATTTAAAATATCGGAACGCTATTTTTCAGCAACCTTTGTCGAAAAATATGGAAAATTGTAATGTTTTGAGGGAAGTCGAAAATGTGGACCGATCCGAACCATTTTCAAAAGCATTCGTCCTTAGCTCAAGGCATGTCAAAGCACCAAATTTCATGGAATTATCTCAAAAATTACGACCTGAAGGTTGAACGCAATTCACATGGATAGACATCAGACGGACAGACAGACAGACGGACAAGCTGAAATAAATTCAGAAAATGGTACTGAATCAATTGGTATAATGAAAGAGGATCTATCCTAAGCCCTTGTGGGTGTTACGCATGTCCGCATAAGCTTATAATAGCCTATGGCACAAGTGGTGAAGCAATGGCTAACGAAATCATATTCGATTATAATAATATCTCACAGCATTTATCGTAAAGAAAAAAACCTTATTAAGAACATTATGTTCGACTATGACCACCTTTTGTTTAAAGAAAAACACTTAAAAAAACATAAAACAAAAAAATGAGACCTGGACACTCTATGGAGACAACCAAACAGACTAAAGTGGAAAAATTAAATCTTAAGGTATTCTTCCGCCCGTAACACTTGAAAATCCTATAATTATTGCAAGGTTGTGAATTTAAATCAGGATCGTTTGTTCTCTGTTTTTAGAATCCTCAGATCCTCAAAACTTGTGATAAAAACCCGAAACTGGACTATGGGTATCAAATTTTTCTAAGGATTGCATTAAGTTTAGTTCGAAATTGAGTGAAAGTAGCTTACAAACGTGTGCACAAGTTCTGAAACCGTTAACTTACTATTTCCATAATCATGTGAAAATTGTTCCTAGTCCGTGCAAAAATTAATGAAAGTACCACAAGCGGAGAAGGGTATAACAACTTCCGGTCTATTATTATATGAAAATGGCTTAATAGTCATATTTCCGCGAACCATTATTAACATTGATTTCATTGTCACAATCTATTTGCGTTTTTAAAATAAAGCCAAGATCCGTACGTATGAACTGTGAAATGACACGACGACGATATAGATAAAAGTGAATCTGCCATGACAGGAATTAATAGGCGTTAAAGTTCAATGGAAGAAGAAGAGAAGCAGACTTGAACGAATCCATTTAAATTAATTTGATCTTTACAGTAAAATTTATTGAAAAATATCCAAATAAATTGTTATTCCAAAGAAACCTAAAATGGTCAAAATAGATTTCACATCCATTACGGTCAAGTCGACGTGTATGAGCGATGAAATTACGGTTCCCATTATCGAGTATGATTTTCAATTTACGATCCATTGTTCTCGTGATCGAGAAACTTTTACCGAGTGGTGAGCTGGTGGTACTCGACAACATATGAATTATGCTGGATATTGAGACGAATGTGAAATCAGTCGTACCGCCAATACAGTCGTATCACGCTTGTGTTGCGCCTCGCGAACTAACTCGGTGCCCTCGAGAACCGCATACCAACACCAGGCAGGCTGCTATTTAGCATACATTAGGCAGTCACGGAAGTGGATTAAATATGGAAGTGGACGGCGACTTGTAACAAATATTTCACAAATAATTAAAAAAACTTGATTTCTTAATATAAGGACACTTTAGCACTGTCTTATAGTGGATTTCGATATCTGAAATTGAAGATTTACTCATCGCTGAATACAATTTTTATTTACATTAATAACTTTGGCTTTTATTTCATATACAAGTGAGATTTTATTAATGTTAACTTGTGGGAAAAATAGTTACCCTAATGTTGATTTCAAAGGGCAAAGTATTGATTGAACAGAATGAAAATGAAAGCGTAAACTGAAATTAAAATTCTTGAAGGACAAACGTAATTTTCATCTCTTTGATAGGTATGCTAGCTAGAGAGCATCCCTAAAACGACATGAAACGTGATTCTAATGTGAAACTTTACTCTCTATATGAATGCAATTCCGTTTACACTATACTTGTTTCCGCCTGGATGCTAAAATACTTATATGCGCTTTCTTTATAATATGTAGTTGAAGCAATCGATAATCAGTTTCGCTTTACGAGGTAATTTCTAGAGGTTTCTTACCTGAGAGCAAATACTTACTTTTTCATATAAACGAAATAATTTTCCAAAGTCTCTTCGGATACCGAACTTTTGCACACCTCCAACTTTGTAGCAGGATAATAGTGAATGTAATTAACACACATTTCATCGCTAATAGAAAAACCGCCAAGTGTACAGTTATCTTTGCCCACAGTGTTGTAATAACAAGTGGTAACTAAAGCATCACCCTTTAATATACGAGAAAGCAAGAAGGAAAACAAAAATAAATATAACATCAAAATGCGGTCGAAAGCAAGCTTTTTCGAAGCAAATTAAAACTAAAAAATGGCGACATGAATGAAAACACATCATGTGAGGGGGGGAAGGCGAGGGACGGTGTAAATGAAAACTTTTAAAAAATATTTATTAAAATGCATACATACATACATACATATATATGCTTAACATATACATTTATTGTATTATATGTATGTATGTGAAATCCCTTAACAACCTTGACATTATTTTAGGGTTACAACAACAAAAAGACGATGTTTGCTACATAATCATTATGAATGAATGCTGCACACATCACTAATGAATTTTGCAAAATTAATTTTAATCAAATTTAAAAAAAAAGGAAGCAAACGGACCAAAAAAAATATTTTGAAAGAGACTCGATTTACCGGCAAAACTCGAGGCTTATAACGCAAGTTACGCATTTCCTGAAAATGATGTGAATAGTAGTCGTCACGATTTACTTCACGCAACTCATCCGCACCACGAAAATGTCTGGTCAATACACGTACGCCAGTTAAATGTGTATGCAATTGTGAGCCAAAGATAACGATGCCTGTACGCGGTAAGGCCTAAAATGAAACAATAATCATATTAAAGTTAGATGCTTGCATAGCTATATGAGGACGTATTGATGTGCTTTATTAACTCTGAACCGCGCATATTTAAATTGTAAATTCGTTTATTCAATTAATCCAAGCTTTTACTAATTAAATGTGGCTCTTATAAGTGTATGGCAGGCAGAAATTTTCGTAACCCTTTGCTGAGATATTTTTAACAACATTTATACTTAAAGTTCAGAGATTAAAGCCATTGGATTTTCACGTTAATGGAAACTACAAATAAGTAGAGGTACAAACTACAATAAGGAGAGAGAGAGAGAGATATAGAGAGAGGGCAAAAGGATTTTGTTTATGCACTTCCCTCTCGTAACACACGAGTGTTACTAATTTTAAAAGACTTAAAAATTTAACTTGAATCACATTTCACGAATCCTTACGCTGCACCAGGCATTTTTGTATGACTTACCACTTCAGTACATTCGGCGATACAGTAACCGCTAAGGGGAAAACCAATTTGCTTTGGTGGTATGGCCATTTTATCTGTATATTCAAGGCCTAATTCCATGACACCGGCATCGAATTGTCGCAGTTGCGAGACCATTTTAATGCGCATACCGGAGCTGTCTACAAGACCTATAAAACATCATCGTAAGAAAAAAAGAACAAATGCCAACATTTACATTCACTATGTGAAAAGCAAAAAAAGACAAAAAAAAAAAATGCAAACTGAAACGGTAATAATAAATGGCAACATAAATCACTATGTTAGAAGGAGCCAGTCGGCCAGACAACCATCCAACCAACCAACCAACCAACCAGCCAACCAACCAACCGAAGTAACCCACACACAACCTATAGACAAACGTATATTTACCTTTTCTCATTTCTGGATTATTGAAGTGCACTTCCAAACGTATAAACGGATTGTAAGTTTTGCCGCCCATTGGCAAACCAGTTTCGGGTGGATATGTGAATGCACTGCTTCCCATCGCCCACAAGGCAACCACTTTCGAACAAACTTTGGCCGCTGATGGCATTTGCTCACAATCGTCATTGTATAGCGGTATATTAACATTCCAATCGGTTTCGCAGTGAAAGACTTCCATGTGATGCACAAGACCGGGTGTTGTAATAATTGGCTCAAACTGAACGATATGATGTTTGTGCACTAGAAAGTCATCAAGTTTTTGTATATGACACCAATAAGTAGTTTCCTTATCGGGTACCGATACGTTATGTAACCTTATTTCTACAACCTTAAGATCACTAGACCGAACGAAAACAAAATAGACCAAACATGTCATTTATCAGCGGTGTTGAACTGCGAATTTGTAGCAGCGGCCTATAACTTACGTTTCGGGTATAAGTATTTTGTCGCTACGCAATAACTGCATCATTTGAATACCAGACTCGTGCTGAGAAACATTGGGAAATGGAAATTGATAGTCAGCCAATTGTAAATCTTTTTCACCTCTGGCCCACATTACATACATGGTGCCTTCCTGCAACGACACAAATTGATTAATTCCCCTTTAAATCCGACAACAATTCGCGAAGCTTTACATGCATACGGAAGTCTGAGGGGTCACATGTATCGAATTTTCGCTTAAATGCCAGCGTATATTCATCCATTTTGAATAGAACGCAATCCTGTTGATAGTCTTTATGCACGAATTTACCATTCGGGCTGGTATAGGTGTCGGTGACCACATTAAAAAATCCATTTTGATTTTCAAAAAAACATATATCAGCATCACCAATATCGCCGCGTTTCGAAAAGCCCAAGTAAAACCAACGATGCTGCTCGTTGAACGCGTTTTGCAAATGAAACAATACCTCCTGCTTATACCAATCGACCATCCAGCTGAGCTTAATTTCTTTATTATCCAAATAGATTTCATGCAGTTTCGTATCCGAGAGCCCTATTTAACATCAGAAAAAGTAAAAGAAAAATTTTGTTTTTTAATACGAAATTTTACGACAAAAACTCATTTAAGTTAATTTCACAAAAAAAAAAAAAAAAAAAAAAAGATGCTTGATTTCTCATACATTGAGGGCTCGTAAAGCATTTGTAAGCATTTTGTCTAACGATTACATTATAAAAATAATCAATTTTTTATTCCCACAATCACGTGCAATTCGTTGATATGTTTTGTTTGGCTGCTATTTATTACATTAACAATTCAAAAAAAGGATATATATATATATATATATTTTTTTTTAAAACGTTTGGTCTACTCTATAACGGCCTTTTTTTTATAAATTATTTAATTTTTCCCTACACGTACGAGCTGATGCACATTTCGCTTACAACGACCATAGCACCACATGTTTTCATAATTAAGCTAAACAAAAAATAAAGAAAAAAAAAACAAGTAAGAGCATACAGTCGGGCAAGACCGACCATTAAATACCCTACACAACATTGTCTAACACAATTCTTATTTTTATTATAGAACACAAAAATTATATTTTGTTTATAGATAAAGGCATGAATTTACATATGCCTAGTTCTGGGTAAGCGGGCCCAAAACGCAACCTAATTTAATCCAAGTTTAATCCTTACATACGGCAGGATCCAAAAATATGCGTAGATACTCCGAATTTTGTAGAGTTCGTTTTTCTATAAAATTACTATAAGATTATGGGTCAATTTCCATCAACACTTGTTAAAACTTAGACTCTACTCTACAGAGGATCTATATTCGTGAAAATTGTTATTAGGATAGGATCCAAATAATAGGCCGAGATGGTCCAAAGTTGATGCAGTTCATTTTTTTATGTTAAATTACTATTACGACATAACTTTCATCGTGAAGCATTGAGAATTTTAACTTTTTGTCGGGTGAACTTTAGTTTTCGCTATATGAGAGGGGGTTCAAAAGTTGCCCCAGCCGGTCCAAAGTCTTTATACAAATTTAGACTACTACTTGGCCATTTTTGTCGAGACATTCTAAAAATTACAATTTTTTTCTATATAACGATTTTTCGGAATAGGGCATTATCTGGGGAGTGGTCGAAAAAGTGGACCAATCCAAACCATTTGCACGTCACTTTACCTAATTTCCTCAAAATAACTCAAAAGTTGCGATCTGTAGCTTGAACTCAAATTTACATTGGCAGACATCAGACGGACAGACGGGGAGACATGCTTAAATCAATTTAGAGATTGAGTCTGAATCGATCGGTATAATAAACGGTGGGTCCACCTTAAGCCCTTCTGCATGTTATATACGACCGCACTAAGTTCACACACCATGTACCACAAGTGATGTAAGGTATAAAAAAAAAAAACTGCTCAAGATTGGATGACGACCGGCTAGCATTCAAGTTTATTCATTTAATAAAAAAAAAAAAACAAAACAATATTAAAAAATAAGTTAAAATTATATTTACAAAATAATAGGTGCTTTAAGCCGTTAGTCTTCGAATTTATTTCTCTGACTAAATCAATTCTAATAATGACAAGAAAATTATATTCGACTATGACCGAATTATTTATACTCAGTACGGTTGTGTTAAAAAAATAGAAAAGAATAATATTACAGATAAAATAAAATGTTGATACTATGTGGCATTCTATGGGCGGTAGTGGTTTTGTTCATTTCGTCCTTTACTCGATTTGGCTTATTTTCAATACTAATCTGTGGGCAAGAGCTTCCAATGTTTTTCGCCGAGTTTAAGGTTGTTAAAGCTAATAAAATTTTGTGATGGGGAGAATATTTACCGTATGGAGGCACAAGGACGGGCAGACAGACAGACAATTTCTCTGTTGCTTCTTTATGTTTTGATGAGATGACTTGGAATCGCGAGTAGAAAAAAGGAATTACAACAAAAACCATTCCTATAAGGGCGGATCTTATTATATCTTCCTTCTATTATATTGTCAGCAAAATAAAATTTGTTATTAGGTTTTCATAAAAGAGATGTAAGAGTAGGGTATAATTGAAGCGGTGATGGAAGCGGGACTCCACTCGACTTTGTAAAATCTCATCTTCTTTACCTAGCAACACTAACAATAAAACCTGCTGGCAACTTTGAATGCATGTACTTAACTTTTTTTTTATTTCCCCACGGTGCTGAAAGGCCCTTACCAAGATGCAGGTGGCATAAGTTCAGAGATGATGAGGAGGAAAAATATAAGACATTAGTATTTGTACGGGAACTTTTTTAATTATTCACTTTTTAGAAGTTTTTACATCTTTCTCTAAAAGATTCAGTACCTGCAACGATCAATAATTAACTGCTTACTTGTCACCCGCTAAAATAGGTTAGACGTCCTCCTTACAATCTTGTTATTTAATCGGATTCGATGTGAAAGGAAAAATGATGCCCTCTAATGCCCTCTTACTAGCTTAGAATCCACTTTCAATTTGTCAAAACTTTTGGAACACTCAGAATGAGACTTCAAGAACCTTGAAGCCTTGATCACTATCAGACGCTCAGTCGATCTGGCCCTATCTGTTCTTCCAGCTACTCGTCTATACGGATTTGTATACTAAACGGTCTAACAGTTCAAAAGAATTAGGGTATTGGCTATTGGAAGTTGTTGGAGGCAAGTTTGTAGTGAGATGGTTGAAATTTGTCAAAGGATACGCACACACACTAAAACAACAAGAGTGCCTATGCTTTCAAGAAGAAGCGAACTTTGTGCATTACTTACAACCTACAATAGACACAGCGACAAATGTTTGCGGGTATACTCTACACTATCTATAAAAAAACAGCAAAAAAATCGGTCACGCCCGTACAATGTTGTAGAGTGTCGAAGTCTCATTTTTTTTCCTTTTGTTTTTTTATGTTTTTTTTAAACAAACGATGGTCATAGTCGAACATAATGTTCTTACATGTTTTTTTTTTTTTTTTACAATAAATGCCGTGAGTATAAGGGATATGGTTACAATCGAATATGATTTCGTTAGCCATTGCTTCACCACTTGTGCCATAGGCTATTATAAGCTTATGCGGACATGCGTAACACCCACAAGAGCTTAGGATAGATCCTCTTTCATTATACCAATCGATTCAGTACCATTTTCTGAATTTATTTCAGCTTGTCCGTCTGTCTGTCTGTCCGTCTGATGTCTATCCATGTGAATTGCGTTCAACCTTCAGGTCGTAATTTTTGAGATAATTCCATGAAATTTGGTGCTTTGACATGCCTTGAGCTAAGGACGAATGCTTCTGAAAATGGTTCGGACCGGTCCACATTTTCGACTTCCCTCAAAACATTACAATTTTCCAAATTTTTCGACAAAGCTTGCTGAAAAATAGCATTCCGATATTTGAAATTAATATTAAAAATTTGAAATATTTTGAAGCCCCTCTCGTATAACCGTTCCTACGAAACTTGAATGTCTACATAATAAAAAGATAGAACTTTCAATATTTCGTGGTGAAAATTGGTTCATAATAGTAAATTGGCGAAGAATCCTGCCTTGCGGACTTTGGAGTTTGTAGATCTACTTTTTACATACGACCCCATGTAAGCATTCTCACGAAATGTAAATCCTCATATATTCCAAAAAGGCCTAATTGTTAATATTTGGTGAGGCAAATTTGTTTATGACAGTAATTTGACATTAAAATTAATGGGAAGAAATTTGAACCATATGAGTCTATTTGTTGGACCCCATTCCGTGTCAGATTTCTCATGAATCGTAACCGCTGCAGAAAAAGGTTTAATTTTTCAATATTTTTTGATAGAAATTGGCCTGCAGTAGAAATTTAGCAAAAAACTTAATGGTAGAGAATTTGGATCACCTAGACTCCAACAAATATAGGGGCTATCACGAAAATCAAGCCTTGATATGGAGAGAATGCCTAATTTGTAGTTGTTGATGACGGAATTTGTCGAGTAATAAAATTTTTGTGAAGCCCATTAACTTTGCTAACTTTGGATTACGTCATGAGGTGTTCTGGGCATCCTTCAATAAGCGGGCTTTCGTGAAAAGTGTGCCTTTGCAGAAAAATAAAGTGTAATTTTTGGTGTACTATAATGAAAACGAGCTAATAATTGCGCTAGGCGAAGTGGTGTAGAGTGTACCGGCGGTGCCCGACTATAACGCTCTTGTTTTCTTAAACTATTTTTTCAAAAAAAAAAAATACAAACAATTCAGTCAAATCAACCTTTTCTTCTTTTCCAATGGAAATAATTTTGCGTCGGATCTTCAGATCTTGGTGATTACATATACATACTTGCAGCCGACCTTAGCCACTTATTCCCAAACGCGATTTGTTGATCTAAGCGTATAAGAGTGTGAACAACGTTTCATCTCAAATTTGTCACAGCGACATTTTCAAAAAAAAGAATCGGACGTTCTTTCCTAAGTCAACTTGAAATTTTAAGCCGCTTAATACTAAATACACTTTATTGGATTTTTGAATGTCAACCATAGAATCATTATATCCCTAATCCTTAGCAGAGAATGGTGCAAAAAGTTAAAATTTTTACAGCTTATTTTCTGTAGATATATGTGTTCAATATAAACAAAACGAAGTGAAAGAACTATAATGGGGCACGACCAACCATTAAATGTCCTACACCGTCCTACAGTCATAGAATTGTTTCTCAAAACAAGGCGTTACACGGACAGTGCTCCGATCCGAACCGCTGGCGTAAAACACGCCATTTTTCCACATTTCTTTAAAATATCTTCAAAGTTGCGACTTGTACGTTGCACACAGGCATACAGGACGAATAGACGGACATATGAGCTTAGACCGATTCAGAATGTGATTGTCAATCTCAGGTTCTTCTGGGTGTTGCATACATCCGCACAAACTTAATACGCCCTTGTACCACAAGTAATGTAGGGTGCACTTCTTTAAATTATTCTATAGTTTTAAACAAAAGCGAATTGTGTTCAAGCATTTGCTTTTTTCTTAACTAGCAAAACTTATTGAATTAATGTTGTTTCACAAGTGGTACGGCTTGAAAAGCAAAACTTATTAGAGCATTTACGACTGCAGTTAATTTGTTACGCTAGACAACTGAGAATCTTGACTTACGCAACTTAAAAATAATGAGTTAATTAAGAGATGATCATCTAGCAAAGTGCAAAGAGTTGATAAAATTTTTTTTGCATTTCACGTCACCACATATTATAATGTCAAATAGGAACGGGATGTTAAGCTAATTGACTCAGCAAAAGCCAACTTTTAAATCGAATGAATGTCGAAATCAGTGTTTCTTCGCCTACTTTTCAAAACCATGATTTTTTCATCGATAGAAAGAAAACTTCTGAATATTTGAGTTCCGAGGCAATGCAGTTTACAGCTACCGCAGAGAAATAAGAAGAACTACACTTTAAAATGGAAATAAAATGCTTTTCTCAACTCTCTGGCTGGATGTTGATTATGTTATCATGATTGCTGAAATTCATAGTGAAGCACACATATTTATGGGCATATTCATTAGTACACTTTCGCAGGCACTTCAATTATCATAAAAGCGAGAGATATTAATTGGTTTTAAATAAATTTTATTTTCCATGATTAGTAAAAATAAAGAAATGAAAGAAATCTCAGTTGTATGAGGCAAATTTTTATTTCCCTACTTGCTAAACTTTGACAATTAAATATATTTCAGTTTTCCTTAACTTTATGTAAAAATGATGAAAAAAAAGTGAATGACAAATAATATCAGTAATCATTATAAGATGGATAAAAATTATTGCTCTAGGTTAATGAACTAAATTCTAGGGCCAAACAAATAGGATGAACATCAGCAACAAGAACTCTCGGCACCCCTCCTCTAGTTAGGCAAATCGTTAGTCTAGTTGGCTTAATCGAGATAAATATTTTATTGATATTTTGTTCGTCAGATGCTTGCACGATGTTCATGGTGTTAGATGCTCGCGGAAACGAATGTTCAAATGTTGAAAAGTTTTCGGAATTCCAAAAACTTTATGCTCTATATGCCATAGTACGCAGAATGCAGGTGCTTGGAAATTTTTTTATCTCAATTCTCTCGATGTTGATTGTACACAGGGTGTGGGAAGCGATTAGAATGAACATGAGAGTAATGTGGATAGTCCTACTTCTCGACTTCTTTCATCAATTTCCTCTTTGATAACATACTTTTGAAGATCACACTTTCCCCTTGTGCTCTCCAAATCCGCTCGCTCATTTGCCAAGAGACCACTATCGTTACTTGGTACTCAAAAAATTTTAATTTTTTCCCTCACTTTGTTAATGGTATTTAAACAGTTATGACCGATAAACTATCTGTGATGATAACCTTCTTACGTTTAGCTTTCCGAGTAAGGCCTGCGGCTTGAAGAATAACTCTAAGTCTGGTTGTACATGTCAACGCGCTTTCCTGCAGAATATGAACCAACTACTGCGTAGGCATGATAAAAAGAAGATGCCAATGGCTATGTTTAAATAGTGACATGTCTCAGGAAACGAAATTTCGCTTACATTCTATTCCCTTCTGCATCTGGGGAGTGAAATATCACAAGAGTTGACATTTAAAACCAAATTTACGGGAGATGTGTAGGGCTATAGTTATTTCTTTTAATATATATATATATATATATATACATATACATATATATGTATATATATATATATATGTATATGTATATTTATATATATATATTTATATTTATATATATATATGTATATATATATATATAATAATATATCAATCGAATAGCATCAGAGCCTTTTTAACGTTGATGTTGATGGGATTCCTAAAAGTCCCTTTTTTATTGCCGCATATAAAAATGATAGAAAGAAGGATTTTTACGCAATCAAGTTCAATGGAAGGCAGTGAAGATCGAAATATTTATAAAAACAAATTTTTTTTTTTTATAATAGTTTCGATACCCATCTGCTACCCATTAATTCATATAGCATCCATTTAATATCAGGTACGTTAGGCAGTCGATTCGCTGCCTTTCCAGTATGAATTTTGTAGAGGACTGTAGCGTTCGAATCAAATTGAAAAACAAGAAATATATGTACAAGAAAAAAAATTGATTGATGTCAGTTGCTTGCCAGTTAGGACGCCATATGACCTGACAATTAAGGACAAAGTGAAAAATCAATGATAATTAATTGGGTACATAAAAAAAAAAAAAAAAAAAAAAAAAAAAAAGAGGAAAATTAGACCGAAAATTGCAAACATTTTCAAGGAATCGTGTCGTTTATTTTTTGCAGAGGTAGGCAGCAATTTATACAGCCATGGTATGGGCGCTCATTTGTAAGAGATTTTGTGTATTGTATATAATTTGCATGCACTTGTTATTTCAAATAAAGTGCACATCAAAAATGCACTAATAAAAATTGAAACGCAAATTCACTATTAAAACACACAGATATCCTTTCGAAACGTAACAGTTATTTGTTAGGATTTACTTAGTGAATTACATATTTTTTTTTTTTTTATTTTCTTTTATGGAATTTATTGCTTTTTTAAAAATTTTCGCTTGAACCACTCCGCAATACAGAAGGAGTTTTTCAATCCATATAAACAATGTCCGTCCGTCTGTCCGGCTGGTATAGGTCCTTGTATTGCTTTGTTTATTCGACATGATGTGGCCCAAGGAAGAAGTTTATTGAAAATGGATTGAAAGTGAACACTTTTATATCGACTTTCTATACAATGGCGTATTCCGCAAACATGCGTTGCAACATAAACAAGAAAAGGGAGGAAAGGGAATTTCATTTTTAATTTATCCTGTATAAAAAACTAATGAGAAATAATACTTTCGCCGACTGAAATCGGATGGGATCATTTCTTGAACTCCCCTCGGACATAGGAGGGAAAATGCGCCTTCATATTGAAACAAAATTGAATTTATTTCATGACAACAACTGTTCCAGAAGATTGACTTCATATATATTTCACATATTCTTCTAAGTTTATATCACATATGTCTTGTTTTCCTATTTAGGAGTTGTCGTGGTAGGTAAACCTTTATATGGCAACAAAGGCTAATTTTTAGTATTCTATGCCGAGTAATCACAAACCGAGCATTTTACTTATTAAGCAAAATGATGTAGAGTATTTAGTCGTCGGCCATCGTCCTACACGATAAACTCTTTATCGAGGGTTTTTTACTTCATATATATTCATATACTTGGCTTTAAGGCCCAATGTGTATGTTTCACGCGTGCCTGAAAGCAAAAACACTTTGATTGATTTATTTATATTAACATATTTATTAATAATTGTAATTGTGTAAACACTTTATTCAAATACGGCAAAATGAAGCGAACACGTTTAGGGATAAAGTCTAAGATATAATCTACGCGATTGGTTTTATTTATTTAAACTACTTTTCTCCACTCTTTCGTCTCGTAACGTGGAATACATTAATTTTGTGTACATCTTTTTGTACACTAACAGACTACACCAACTACAGTGAATACAGTGAAAGCTACAAAATATAAAATAATATTTTGAATCGATTATCATCAAATTGTTCAAACGGTACGTATTGTGTTCACCCCATTCATCCTATAGTATGTTATCGTTTATTGCGGTCTGGATTAAATTGATGAAGGCACACAAGCACTTGTGCTGTTAGTAATGATGATTCCTCAAGTAAACCTAGAAACCTACCGGTTTTAAAACTGCACGCAAAACCTAAATAAGTTTGTAGTAAAAAACAGCCCAAGTGTTTGCTAGAGAATGAAATTTTTTATATAATTTCGTTAGGACAGTTGAACAGTTGAACAGTTGATCCAAGCTGACAAAATAGAATTGCAAAAGATTTTTTTATATATGGACGTGTCAACTAGATGATTGGAACAAGTTCTACAGATATAGTCTTCAGCCGGAGTCGACTTACGGCACTCGCTGTCGAGCAAACTCGATATCAAACTTGCATTACGGGTTGATCGCTTGACGAACAAAGGTTCGTTAGCGAGAAATTAGTCGATGGTGCTTGATTGGGTTATTTTGCGAGAAGCCCAACTTGATACGAAAGTATCAAGTACCGAGTACCATCAGCCCAAAATGCGATCGCATTGTTTTTGTCTTTCGTTTCGTGCAATAGCCCGATAACGAGAACCTTAGGTCGGCCCCTGATTTGGACGAATAATTGCACCAGGTTTTAAATCTCTCTAATCTCTAATAAAATCCTAAGTAAGTTTTTCGTTTGAATTGTGGACGAGTCTGTAGTAGAATCAGTCCAAATTTTTTCACTTCGATTGGAGATCACGATTACGTGAATGTATTGAATACCGATTTATAGGCCAATATCTACCGCAAATTGAAAATTATAACTTTTTACCTAATGTTATCGTCATCTACCACTAAACATTGTACTACGAGTGGAGGTACATGTTTGCCTCGAATTTAAAGTTTACGCTGATCAAGAATGTAGATAATGGACTCATGGTCGTCTTTCAAAAAAATTCAAGCACATTTTTCTTATATTTTAAACCAAATATGCGCCATTATGACAGTTTTGTGGTAAAGACAATTAGTCATCATTCTGGAACTTTTGAATTTTTTGCGCAAACATTAACTCGCTTTTAAAAGCTGACCTCTATACCGTTAAGGCAGTTCGTCTCGGGAAAAACCCTACTGCAGCTGGATAATCTGCTGGCTACGTAGTGGCCAGTACGTCAAGATCTTCTGACTAAACGCTTTGGTTCATAATAGTAAATTGACAAAGAAGCCAACCTTAACGAGTTTGGAACTTGTAGACCTACTTTTCAGATACGACCGCATATAAGCATTGTCACGAAATGTAAATCCTTATATGTCAAAAAGGCCTAATTGTTAATGTCTTATGACACAAACCTGTTTATGATAGTAATTTGACATTAAAATTAATGGGAAGAAATTTGAATCACATGAGTCTATTTCTTGGACACCTTTCCGTGTCCGATTTCTTATGAATAGTAACCGCTCCAGAAAAAAATGTAATTTTTAATATTTTTTAATAGAAATTGGCCCGTAATAGAAATTTCGCAAAAAACTTAATGGTAGGAAATTTAAATCCTCGACCTCGGTCTGGTTTTTAGACCCCAGCATAAATAGACGTTAACAAGAAAAGAAGGGCTTACATGGAGAGAAAGTCTAATTTGTAGTTTTTGGTGATGGAAACTGAAAACTAATAAAATTTTTGGGAAATAAATTATGTTGATTCGATTTGGGTCATGCCATGTGGTAGCTTGGACATCCTCCAATATGCGGACTTTGATGAGCATGAAAATAATGTGCAATTTTTGTTGTATTATAACGAAAACCAAGCCAATAATTGTACTAGGCGAAGTGGTGTAGGGTATGTGATGGTCGGCCTTGCTTGACTATAATGCTCTTATATGTTTTCAACAAATTGAATTAAACAAACGTTATAGAAAGTTTTTCTTTTAATTATCTACGGACTATTACCTTTCACATGCCCTATAGAACGGATGGTTACTAAAGTTACGTGACTCTGAAGCCATCTATTTAAAGCAAGTTGACGCACCATAGTGGGACATGACTCACCGAAAAATACTCTACGCCACCCTATAGGTGTTCATAGCGTTATATGGGAAGTGGTCCGATGCAAGCTATATTCAATAGTGATCGTCCTTGGGATAAAATACATGAGTGGACCAGATGTCATCTGGACTGTAGATTGAACATAAGAAAACAACATGAACAGACGCATTTAAATCAAATCGAAAGGCGATTCTGAATCGATGGGTTACACAAAGGTTGGGCATATCTCGAGTCCCTCTGGGGTTTGCATACAAGTTATACCCTTGTATCACAAGTAGTGTTCAGTATAAGAACGAGAAAAACTTTTTTCATATATTCGTCTACTCTACAACCCGTTTCGAAGAGAAACGTGGCTTGTTTATTTCATTTTTCTTCCCTAATATTTTATAGTTTTTTTTTTTGTCGGACTATCAAAATGTTTTAACGGTACTGCAAAAGTTGAAGAATAAGTTTTCTTTAGATTTTTGTTTTGTTTTTTTTTTTTTTTCTTTTTTCTAAATTAAATTTTTGTACACTTTTCATTTTCATTTTCATTTTCATTTTAGTTTTCCCTTTTTTGTGCGCTTGCAAGTTTAATGTGTTTAGATCTCATATTAAATTTATATTGAAAAAACAAATCAAATTTTTTATTCAATCAAAAATTGTTAAAACAGATCACGTTATCATAAGCAAACTGGATACTATATATATATATATATATATATATATACATATATATACACATACATACAATACTGTTGTGTAGCGATATAATCAAGTAAACCAATGAAGTAGATTTTCAATCATACTGCTTGTGAGTGTTTATGTGTATATGTGTTTATGTGTACGAAACCGTTATGTGTACAATAAGAAAAACAAATACGTTCAAGTTGTATAATATCAAAGAAATTTAAGATTATTTGCGAGACGAATACAATCAAGAAAATGATTTATATTAAATTGTCTTGAAATTGTCAAGATTCGGAAGTGAGCCAAGCATCTTCGATATACGAAAAATCTCGATTTATATAATAGATTTTCTAAAATCTATTCAGACTTTAAAGATCGAAAATGAGAATAAATTTTTATTACCCGCAGATACTGTGACGCAACATAGTCTGCGATCTTTTCAAAGATATTTATTATGATAAACGTGTTTATTACTTGAAGGACAATACAGGAAGACTAGCTGTACGATGGAAATGCATTGAATTGTCCCATTTAAGTGCATTTAGGTATAGGCAAACACCCCTTCCTCCCGCTTCTTCTCTTTCCAGCGAAATCAACCAAACATTCCAACTTGATTTTGCCGTTCTATTGTCAACGAGCTCTTTCGGAGAACTTCTACTCCTTTCGACTATGTTGTCGAAATTAGAGATTTTCATGTAAAAAGCCGGAATAAATTGTGTGACGGTCAAAGGGAGAGTGTTTTATAGCGCCCCAAGATTCTACTCTAATAACAATTTTATACTGTTTGGTCGCAGATCTTTAAACCTTCGATTATGTCGATATTATGCTTGGCTTGAGGCATAGTTTTCAGTTTTGCTTACCGTACGAATATTGAAATTTCGAAAATGAATGAATAGCGAAAATCGGCGCTGTATAGTATATATTCAAACACAAATGCATTTTACATTCATTTGCTATTTTTAAAATGGCGTTTAGGTAGGCCTGGTGCGGTTCATAAAATCGAGTTTTTAAGTGAAATCTCATAAAGAAATCTTATAAAAAGAATTCTAGATAAGCCTGAGAGTACAAACATCCGCTAATATTTAACTAACACCTGGTCGCGTAGCCACGGCAGTTTTATAATGTAATATCCGTTAAATAGGCCACGTGCGTTTACAGTGCAGATGTGTTTGCTTACTTAAGTTCATATGGCATTAAAATCGTCACCAGGCTTATCCTTAATTTTTAGCTGGAAACTTACGCTACTAATGTTTGGTTTTTATTCGCTTACATCTTTTGTTTAACTGCGTGTATACAACTATACGCATATTATGCATATATGTACATATGGTAATACTGTACTCTGCGAGTACTCTTCTTTTATAAATATATAATAATGCAAGTCACATAAAGCGTTTTTCTTAATAACCTTGTAATGCATTTTCATCAAGCGTTTAATTAGAATTCTACACGAACTTTGTGTATGTGAGGCATATGTATATGTATAAAAAAAAAAAATATATATATATATATATATAAATTTGCGTATGTGTATGCACGTTGAATTATTCGCTTTTTTCTATAAGTCTGTATGCAAACGTTTAAATATGCATATACACGATTGCTGTTATGCACTTCAATTCAAACATACATATGCATAAGTTCTTTTCTTGCTCTTTGCTCCACCAATATTTACATACGTCATATATAAAAGCTGATGTCGTGCATGATGTTATTTTATGCTCGAGCCCGAGAGTAAGGCCAATTTATTTATATAAAGTGAAAAATAGTAATTTCTCAAACTTGCATTAATTTGCATACTCACTAAAAATCTATGTGCATACATCAAGATAAAATTGACGAGAAAAGATTACTTCAGATGGCTTCGCCATTCATATTAAAGGAACAAAAGTAAAAGTGCTCAGATTATATCCTATTTCATATTCGTCATCAGAGCTTGTTGCGATCTGCCGATAGCTGGAAAAAAAAAACGAATTTCAGAAAGAAGTCTCTGAAGTCCGTTATTGTATCCGTATCCGTCCGATGCGTGCATCGAACACATTTCTTCCAAGAGTGAGGAAAGAACGCAAATTTTTCTTTAAAACTATACGAATTGTTTGATGGGAGATTGTGAAAAGTATATGAAAAAAGATCAAGAATATGAAGAAGAAGAGTTTGGAGTTTCGAGTTGCAACAAACGAAAAACGAACACGCCCCTTTACAAGTCTAATCGGTTGGCTTTAACAACCCTATTCTGAGTACAATCACGAAGCCATCGCTAAGCATATGTTTGTGACACGTATACGCAAAACCGGTTTTGTCAACTTTTACTGAGTTTAGAGTTTTTCCTTTTTTTCCGACATTTACTCACAATTTGTGTTGCAGCCTTGAGCAGGTCATTATGTATCTCTATTCTGATAACAGAGTGTAGTGCAAGGATATAACGAGAGAAGATTTTCAAAAATTGAAAGAAAATATAAAACAAAAGTCTATGAAATGACAATTTTGCAGAAAATGCCCAAATATTAAAATCACATATAAATTTTATTTAATTAATTGACCTTCAATTCGCTCCAATTGTTAGCACTACGTCCTTTTTTTTATATTTGATTTTGTGATTTTTATAAGTTTTAGCACAAAATTGATATTCGGGAATACAAGTTTGAGAGAAAATGACAAAAACGCTAATCACTAATTTTATGACCGTTGACAGACGACCATTTTAGAATACGGCTGTGAGAGAGCCTTAGGATAAAGGAGACCACGAACTGGCCAATAAACGTTTTTTAAGTGACATTAGAATCCTTTATGAAATACTTCTCTATAGCATCTGCTTTGCTTATTTTGTGGATATGCTGAGACTTTTCGGATTCTTTCATGAGGGGTAAATATTTAATTCATACCCAAAACTGAGCCAGCATAAGATAATCAAAAAAAAAAAAGGCCGAGCATTTCAATTGTCTTCATTGCGTTCTTATCCTCACTTCTTCAAATTCTTGAAAATTGATAGATTTGGCAGGTGGTGTTAAGATTCTGATGTGGATGCTTTTAAAGTGTTACTGAAATCCTACATAGCATCGAAATTTCTGTCTCTCGCACTGATGTAACATATCTTTTATTGAATATATAATACAGGTCGTCAGTTAGCGAGATATTTTCATGCGATTTATTACGAAATTTGTCCAAAGACAAATCCTATGAAAAAGGGATTGTAACGATTCGCACTGTAAAGAAATCATTACATGTAATCACTTTACAGCTTTCTCTCCCTCTCTCTCTCTCTCTCTCTCTCTCTGTCTCTCTGTCTCTCTCAAAGTGCAAATAATAAAACTTCATATGGTAACAAAGTTTGATTTGTAATATCTGGCGAGAAAATTCCCTAACAGTACAGGGACACACGTCACGTTAGCCTAGTCTTCGAGACTTCTCTCTTCTAAGGGTTCTCATGTATGGGAACACAGGTGTAATTTATGATATTTTAAGACAAAAAATGACGAGGAAGAAAATTAGAATCTTTGTCAAATTTATTAACTCTCGAGAATATTGATTCACTTTTTGAATCCTCTTCCATTATAAGAGTTTTTGGAAATGTTTTTTTTACACGGTTACAAATTCTTATTTCTTATAGAGTAAGTGAAGCGAGTTTTATGACTCTTAATGGATTATCTTGTTTTCCCTTGGACTGTAGGTTGGAAAACATCCTGCCTGCTTAAATTAGCTTAACTTTTATTGGATTATTTCGAAATTTTGTATTCCGTTTATGTTTATGTTTTAGATGAACGTATGCCCTTTAAGTGTAAGAGTGAAATTTCAAATTGTTTTCTATCTAAATCAACTGCCTAAATATTAACATATCGTATGATATGAACATGAACGATTTTAGGGCATGTGCAGCACATCTTCACTGAAGCTAGATACCATTAGTTTATGTAGATGCTATCCTTATAGCGAAGATAGAATTGTAAATAATTGCAATAGTGGAAAACTTGTAAGCCATTTTTGTTCACACATTATAAAAGTGTTCGCCTTGCGATGCATATAAACCGCGAGAGGGAAAAAATAAAAAGTTATCCATTTTCATTTCTCTACCATTAAGAACTTTTTAATATAACGAAAGACACGTGATGCCAAAAAGCATTTTAAAATTGCAAACATCATCCTTATCACATAAAGTGATGTTAACGTGGTAATGCGGTTTAGAAATTATATTAAATTTATAGTTAGCACGTGTATGTGTATTAGTATCTGGAAGGTATTAGCTTCAAGTGTATATTTATTATATTGTACGCTGCGATTTGCTTAATATTAACATCTCATCAAACTGCACACAAGTTAAAATAACTCAAATACAACGCGACTCGAGATGTAATATGTGGGTAAGCGATAAAAAATTAAAATAAAATGAAGTCTTAATTTTAAAAAATTGAAAAATCGTAATTTTTGCCTCTGAGGAATTTCAAGGTCAGTCAATAAATTGAATATCGATTTTGCGAAATCAGTCCAAGTTATCGTTACAAAGCTTTTCATAGGTTATTTAACGACAACAAACGGAAAAGGATTTTGAATGATCGACAAAGTTGTCTAATCCGGGTATGCATTCGGCAACGAGCATAAGTTGTCACATTCGCTTAAAGTTTGCGTACTGCATTCAATAGTCGCTTTAGCCATTTTCGATATTGGAAAAAAAGAACAGGTGGGAACAGTACAGTAGTTCAAAACTCACCATTCAATGCGCTACTTTTCTCTTAATACACTTATTGATATACCGACTTTTCCACTTGAGGTCTTATGTGGGAAGTGGTCGAAAAAGTGGTCCGATCCAAACCATTTTCAACAGCGTTCGCGCTTAGGCCCAAATACGCCGGTGTATCAGATTTCAACAAAATGTCCGGGGAAGATCCTCTCAAAGGGCGTAGAGGTTCGCAAAGCTGTGGCTGCGTAATATTCGAAATTGAGCCTGGCTGAGTACAATAGGTGAAATCATACACGCGGCGAGGAGCCAAGAAGACTTTTGGTCCTTAGTTAATAGTATAACTTAGGCAATAATACTATTTTAAAAAATTGTGATCAGCTATATCCAGTCATGAATCGTCCCCTATATTACCGCAAAAGAATAGCAACCGATTGCTATAATTTTTCCAAAAACTTGTCAAATATTTTTTAATTTTTTGCTCGATTACCCTTTTAACAACGGACACAAGTTCAATCGATTTCTGAACCTGGCAGGCAAATCTTCTCCCATGCGACTACAATCAGCCGAACGCATATTGTTTTTTTCCATTAATCGTTGTCTCGTCCAAAATTAAAATATCAGATTTCTTCCTATGATTTTACCATTGGAGTGGCAATAGGAATTGTTGAGGGTTACTCTGAATTTTGTTATACATTTCGTTGGCTCTTGGGTTATAACATAGGAGGGACACGGTTGCGCAGCCAAAGTCATTCGAGGATTGGTAAGTTCTTCGGACACCAACACAGAGACCGCCTAATCTTATGTGATGACATAAAGTCATTTGCGAACGACATTCTCAAACACACACACACACACACACACACACACACACACACACACACACACACACAGTAATGAATTGCTTTGATTTCGTTGGATCGTAGTAACGGTTCGCTGATAGAAATTCCGTTAATAGAATTCATCGCGCCAAGGCCGTCCAGGCCATCGTGCTTTTTTGGGTAAATTATTTTGTAATCGATATTTGATACTAGTAGTAATGACATGGCTGCCTACGTATAGGTCTTCTTTGATTTTTCGTAAGATTTTATCGACTTTTTCAACGATTAGTAGTCGGTCGGTCCTTCGATCAGAATGAAATTCATATCAAAATTTCTAAAACGGAAGTGAGCATGCCATCCATCTTCTGCTGTATTCTATAAAGCCCCCGGACCGTGAACACTACAAATTTTTCCCTGATTTACGCCGCCTTCTTACCTTATCTTTCAATGATAAAATTGCATCATATAGTGAGTGAACTTTTTCGAAAATCACACTCATTTTCATACCAACATGAATTTGATTCAATTGATGAAATGTAAAATTATTGCGTAATGTTGTGCTACCTTTCAAACACTCGGTGCTACTCGATACAATTTTCCACGTACCACGCGTCCAATATTTTTATAAATTAAATATTAAACGTATGAATATAAACTAAATAATATGAATTTATATTAAACTAGGAATAAACACTTGGATTACTAACACAAACATTGAGTGGTGGTTGTCAATTTGTTCAATCAATTTCATTAGCGGGCAAAAAAAAAAAAAATATAATGAATGTTGAAAAGCGGGATTGACTCGCGCCAGGTGAATACATTCGTTGAAAATGATGAAAATTTTGTACATTCATAGGCTTTGTTGACACTTCCAATATTTGCGTGTGTGTCTCTTTTTTTATATTCTACGGGCGAATTAATCGGTTAATTAAATCAAGTTTATCTATTTGATCAGTTTAGTTCGGAGGGACGGATAATTAATAATTATCCTTTAAATAGATAATGCAACTATTCGTGAGCAGTGTAAGAAGAAGCAGAATCGCAGTAACGGTCTGTTTGCGTCTGCCTACTTGTATCCGTTGTATCTTATCCTAAAGCCCGAGTACGAACACAAAAACGTCCGCAATTAGTAAATAATTTGTGACTCCCAAGCCTCTGCAGATAGTGTGGTGTAAAATTTCGTAAAAATATTTCGCAAACCCTTGTAAAAGGCGAATGTAACCATAATCTTATTGACCTACCAGCGCTGTCTAGAATTGAAACATTATAATGTGTCTGATTAATGGTATGGGTATTAAGTTTATGATCGAAAGCAATTGGATTCAAAGACTTGTCGTTTTCAATCTTGCATATATTTTTATGGGGGAGTTACAACTGTTTTTAAAGTTATTCTCTGCTTAAGAGCAAATGTGACAAATTTCAACGTTTCACCTTAAATTTGAAATCTCCAACGGGTTTCAATAAGTAGAGAGGAGGACTACTTAAGCCAATTTAATGCATAGATCTGAGCGCCATATCTTATATATCTTTACCCTTTTGCCTTTGATATAAAAATGATTGTCATTTCAAATGATGAGATTATTTTCCTGATATAATTAAAGATATAATGGCTTGGTGTAGTCTCTCGTAGATTGAATTATAAGCAATTTGTTGCTTATATTTTATTAAATCATCACATATTTAAATAATTTTATAAACCTTCTCCACCTTCCTTGCCACACAAATATTTATAATTCGTAATCTGGTGCTCTTTTCCATCCGCACTCTTATATTATTTGCCCTGCCTGGCTTGCCGTAAGATACAAAATTTAGTTATAACCGTCGTATATGATGATAGCAAATGGATACCAACGCCAACATAACCGCATACAAGAGTGACTGTACTTATTTATATAAACTGCAAACACAAAATGCTTGGTGATGATATTACGATTGTTGAATAAATTGAAATAATATGTTTTTCCACAAATCGTTGAGGTTTGAATGTTTGTTTTTTCGAAAAGCACGTAAAACTGATTTTAGCTATGGTGACGTTTACATGAAAAAAAAAAAAAACATGTATATACATATACATACAAAAGTATAAATATATATATATATTGAATATATGTATATATTATGCATACACATATGTCTGTATATATATATATATATATAGATCTGTCTATTATTACTTGTGTATATAAATTAGGTGCTTGCATGTGTTTTGATCATTTTTTCACTTGAAAAAGGCACTCATTGAGGAAAATTGGTACAATACATGGTAACCAAAATGTTTGTAGCAATATGGTGATACTGTGTAAAAAGGACGATATTGGTTTGGCAGTTCAGCAGTGCCGGTCATTGGCCCATTTTCGCACTTCTTCAACGTTACGAAGCCGCGTCGCAGTGAAGCCATGCTGTATCGGTCTTAAGAAGTTGGAATCGGAAAGCGCTATGTTTGGTGAGCACGCTGGGTGCGGCAGAACTTCACTTTTGACAAGTGTAACCTTGACTCCTTAATCCTTGCAATGTCGGTGTACATCTACAGTAACAGTTTCATTCGGTTTTAGTAGCGCATTACACACGACACCTTGCTGATCGCATGATATGCACAGCAAAACTTTATGGCAATGAATATTCCGCTTCGGTGCCGAAGTGGATGGCTCTCCTGGACTAGCCCATGACTTTTTGCACTCACTTCTCATTGCCAGTCACAATACGCTACAGAAAACTGCTCTTTTTTGGTCTGGCAGGCAATGAAACTGCGATGTTAAAACGGTTCCAAATGGCATTTTCAGTAAAACCATTTGGTAGCTGCAATTAACCCTCCTTTTGAGTTTGAACTTGGTTTGCGTCCAATAAGTCTAGCAATACATTATTTATGAGCTTTTTTGGTTTTCCAGGCCGTTCTTTGTCGTCCACTTTTACACCGTTGAAAGCACGACCGACAATTCGGATATGATGGAGCAGCGTCACCATAAACTCCTAAAAATGTTTGATGGGCTTCGACAGCAAATGTCTCCAAACTAACCAACAAAAGTAATGAATGTTGGAAACGCAATTTTGAGCTGTCCGTGATTAGCATCTGTATACACTAAATAACTCAGTAATACTGAATGGAAAATAGGGATTTTATGGAGACAAGGATCAAAATCATCGAATATAACCGTTGTGGGCATTGATACTTCGCATGACTTTATCATTTTCATCAATACATGTCTCCGATCAAAATATATGCAAGCACCTATATATACATATATATATATATATATAGTTATGTACATATACATATATATATATATATATATTGTGGGCACGTATATATTATGGACTCAGTGGAGGGGTAAATTTTGTTTGCTTAACGTCAATAAAGGCAAAGTTAATTTGTAAAATCCGTAATAGAACAAAATGTAGAGAATAAGAATGGTTTGACTTACGTAAATGTACACGAACACACGTTTAGACATTTACTTACTTACTACTCAGTTACCTGCTTACACAAACTTATGCTCAGCTGCACAAGTTTGCGATGCGAAAATACACAACACTAACAACACTTAGCACGGTTTAGTGTTATAGTGAAATAAATTAAAGAAAATATATATGAAAAAACGAAAAAACGAAAAAACAAAAAAAAAAAAAAAAAAAAAAAAAAACAGTTAAACCATAAAATTCTTTTACAAGTCAAAGAAAGTAAAAGAAAACTATGAGAAAAACAAATTACTCAACAATTTTTTATAGCTTCATTTGTATGATGATGATAAGAAATATAAACACGCACATACGTCCAAATGAAAACCTAGTAAAGGTATTGGTACAATATTTATAAGTGCAAACTTAATTTAAGCCGAACTTTTAGTGCCCATCATCTAAGATGGAAAATGTATTGCAATTAACAAAACAATTTTTCAAAGGTACCGATTAGGAGCACTTTTATCTAAGGTCTCCATGAAGCTGCAAATTCATTGAAAAGAAATTTTAAGCGGTAGCGAGAGAGAAAGCGGGAGTAGTTAACTAATTCACCTCATTGCGCTAACAAAATGAAAGG
This sequence comes from Glossina austeni, assembly GCA_000688735.1. Taxonomy (NCBI): domain Eukaryota; kingdom Metazoa; phylum Arthropoda; class Insecta; order Diptera; family Glossinidae; genus Glossina; species Glossina austeni. The sequence continues at coordinate 1,602,711 of KK502400.1, forward strand.
TGTCTACTAATCTTACGAGCCATTTAAAAGGGGAAGAAATGGCAACCTCACGTTGTGCATCTGAAGAATTGTGTGGTGGTTTAAGTAAGAAATAAACCACGATAATAGATCATAGTTGAGCAACTTTTGCGTAATATGTACCAAAAATTCTTCTGAATTTCATGCAAAAACCTTGACTCCCAGACGGCAGATTTTCACTTTCTGATCAACAACTAAGACTAGTTCTAGTATCTAGATCTAGATCTATGGGATGTGTGTGTTTTTTTTTTTTGGAAATGTTACAAATGAAACGATAAAATTCTTATGCTTTCATTCGGTTTTGCAATATTTGCAGTATATTGGAAGGGAGGAAGTGCGAGGAGAACAACGGAAGAAACCAAATATACTTTGAGATTTACCAGCAAGTCATTTTACAGTCATTGCCACAGAGCCACTATTTAACCGTAGAAAGCTATTAAAAGCAGTTACTTAACTTTACTGCTTCCTTTTAGTATAGAGCAAGAATTTCTCCAAGCCAGTACGCAAGTTGTATCGTATGAATTAAATTGAATTGCTTGGCTCCGCATATTTTTCTTTCTTCTATTTTGTTTCCTTTCTTCTTGTTTTTTTCTTTTTTTTTTTTTTTTCATATTTTCACAATTGTAAGGTGTGTTCGTATTTAGTGCAATATATGAGAGCCTTATGGTGTGCTTTCCTACTTGTTTATTTGTTTTATATGTTGTTTTATCATTTTAAGTTTGATACACAAGACAGTGTAGAACAGGACAAGCCAAATGGACAAACATGGAATCTGTTAAGAAAAGAAAGCACTGTTTATGGTACGAACAAAGGTAAGTAAATTGAATTAAGTTAATATTATACTTTTATAAGATAAAGTTTGCATAAACACCATTAAGTTTGTACGTTTTAAGTTGCCGTGTAAGGTAACCAGATAGGATGAACTTTGACGGAACAACGGACCAACACCATGTAGACAAAGTTAAATTGCGTCAAAATCTTTGCTTTAATATAAAATATACATAATCTTTTTAAAAAATTCGCTCAAGTCGTGCAAAGGGTACGAGAACTTTAAACCTTTTACCTCATGATACGCTTTAAGTCATGGTACGCTTCTATAAGACAGCATTTGTAGCCGCATTATTTATTATTACATGTGAGGGTCTATTAAGTTTATGCGCACATATGCAACATCCAGAAGAACTTGGGATTTAACATTCATGTCTGTCCGACTGTGCAACTTGTTCGCTTATGTTCAATCTACAGGACGCAATTTTTGAGATATTTTTTTGATGTGTTTTCGCCCTAATGAAGATTCTTGGAATCGGACAGCCGCTTACCAAATAATGCCCTATTTTGAAAAGTCGATATATTGATGACTATAGTGTGGTGTATAACTATAATAAAATGAAAGAAAATCTTTCAACACTCGCTGCAAGGAGAAAACGAATTTGTTTTCTTTATACCGATCAGAACAACTTAAGAAGTAAACTATGAGTTTTATTGATCCATCGTACCAGAAATCAAACATGGAACTTTGACTTCGCTGCCGGACTCCCTGATGACTAGACTTTACGATAGCCCCATGATCCAGGGTTTCAACTTATAGAAAAGACGAAGATATAATTTTTTAAAATCGATTTGCATAGCAATTTGAACTTGAAAAAAACGCAGTACACTTTAGTGTTAAGAATTTTTAGAAGCTTCCAACAATTGTGTTTTCAAATAACAATATCAGCATGAAAAAAGTATACATAGACACTCGTTTTGTCTACTTTCAAAGAAGAAGTGCCTAACGCAACCAAGTTTTGAAACCGCACCGCCAATGATATTGACATTCCATCAGACTTTTTGTACATGCAGAGGATTTCTATCTAAATTAGAGATTATTTTACTTTTGCTTATGTGTGATTAACTATACCTGGGAAAGTCAGTTTGACTTCTTGCACTGTTTCCTAGTTATACTAATGACGGATCTAATGATTCATCAGATGTGGAAGAGAAATAGATCGCTTCAAAGACACGCTTGCATTGAATTGAAAAGTTCAAGTCGTCAATATAAACAAGAATTTCCTAGCGATATGCGATACGATATACGTATAATCATACGTAAGGACTAAGATTATCTGAAGGCCCGAATTAACATAATTTCTATTGGTGAGAAACAACAAACATTTTGTGTTCTACACTTATTGGCTTGCAAGGTTACAGATACCTACAAATCCGCCTTTTTCGTATTTGTTCAGACGATGTTGGAATCGAATATAGCCAATTTTTTGTTTTTGAACAGAAATGTTCTCAGCTTATGTTATACCGCGGGCACGTACTTTTACTAATTTGGCGGATCTGCAATACCTATACGCAAGCACTTCCAGCTTTCTGTCAAATTTGAAGCCGTCGTCTTAATATAACGGGAAAAATGTTTATCAAAAATATCGATCGATATCGGATGGTGGATATAAAGAAGCGTCCAAATGTAAGACAAGCATTAATCTGAGTGTATCACGTCTGTGAGAGAGGACTGTGTTGATGAAGAAAGTCGACCTTCGCAAAAAGCAAATACCTACGCGCCGGAATACGTACTGTTAACCAACGCCTTACACATCGATATCTAAAAGTCGTCGGAGAAGTATATCCGAGCCGAGAATCTTTATTATTTACTTTACGCGTGCGCAGTATTCAATAGGAATCTGCTGAACAAGCTTTTATTTTAATTAGATTTTAGCAAAAAGCATATACAAACTTTTAGATATAATTTCTACGAACTGTTTGTCTTAAGATCAAATTCTTAAGCATCGAATTGTTTTTCGCAGAATCTTGAGTCTTGTCTTCTAGAGGCTTTCTTTTTTCAAACTCGCTAAAGGAAAAATTTCAGAATTGGTTTGATTTCATTTAAATGCTTACCTGCGTGTTCGTGCGCATGTGCAGTTAATACATTGTTTGCAAGTGAACGTTTTCCTAAACTAAATTTGCGAAATTTTAATTTTATGATGGAAAAATACGATCTTCAGAATTCCTTTTTTTTTAAAACAATCATAAAACTTCACGACGAACCGTCCATATTTTCTGAAGCCGACTAACGATTTGAAGTAAATGTTTGCATAACTTTCGTATTTATTTTTGCGTACACCATCCGACACCCTATAAGGATAATGAGACCGACAAAACCTAAAAATTTGCCAACATACCCCTAAAGTGATTTATGTAAAAATATTTCGTCAAAATTATTTCTTACGATGCTCTAGTATTTCATATCAGTCAAGTATAGCTGGCCTTCCGATTTGAGTGAAATTAATATTTTAAGACATCTGATGTAAGGTGCTTGAGTTTTATTGAACATTTAAGTACGATGTGTTGGAAGTCGTAGCTTCTTCGTTAATAACGCTGCGTTAATGCTTACGTCTTCGTAAGATAGACTACGTCCGCTGTAGAATAGAATGAACACAAGCCAAGGTTGGTGTCGGATGATTCGGCATAAATCAAATATAATTACTTTCTTGTTACGCGGTTCTTTGTCCACAGTTTGGGTTATATATATATATATATATATATATATGTGAGCAACATTTTCTGCTCAAATTTACTTATCCTGTTAACAAATTTCTTACACGCTACCCTTTCGCTAATAAATTCCTTACCTTATCAGGTATTTATGGGTTTTTGTTTCCTCATTTTTTTCCTGTTTATTCAACAGTAATTTGATCAACACTTGTACGTTGAATATTTTATTAAACTAAAAACAAAAACAAAAATAAATGAAAAAAAAAAAAAGAAAAAAGTATCTGTTCATTTTAACACATTCTCCAGATATTCACCACCTGAGCGAAAAATTTTTACAATGTGTTGCAAAGTATGTACAAAATTGCTACAATTTAGTGTCTGAATATTTTGTTAAAGGATATAAACGGTTAGCAAGCTTACAATAGGCAGCGCATATATTTTACGAAAAAAATGTTTTCTATTGTCGGTGCCATGGCAAACTTTCATGAAAAGATTTACGATCAACTGACTTGGGCGAACTTTATTACTTTACATAAGTTATCATCGCATTGTGACGACATACTAATTTTAAAATATCACTGCCATGGTTCATATACACGAGGCTTATACGTATATTCTTTCAAATTTCAATAACACAAAATACTTAAATTAACGAAAATTACAATCGCACCAAATAAGAAAATCATGTTCACTTTGATCTGCATTTTGCATATCCATTACCATCATTATGTTAGTGATCATGTTATAGGCCCTATGGGAGTATCACTTCATCACTTATTGTGATCATTTTCGTAATTAATTTTTTACTAATATTTGCTGTGGGTGCTAAGTTATCGCCATCACAATTTCGCAAAGCAGTTTCGTCGCAAACATTCCCTTACCCTATGATTATCATCTTTTCAGAATTAAAGAAGTAATGAAAGTTTCCTCATACTTCTTCGAAAGTGGGCTTGGTCAAGCAACAAATGTTACTGATGCCCGATATTGCGCTGTTGACGATAATGATGTGAATGGCACGTGGTTTCAAGAAGGCGGTGTCACATGCAATACGTCCCGCAAAATAATTCAATTACTGCAAGAGACATTTTCAGGTCGTACAAGAACGGTTCGACGATCAGAATTTCGATAAAAGATTCAGCCAGAAAGGCCCTGGCTGGAGGCCATTTGCCCGATATGCTATTCCATAGATTCGAAAAATCTCCTTAGACCGTCAGTCATATATCTAAAAAATTGTTGACTTGTTCTGGTAAATACGAGCTGGACATACCTATAATGACACGGCAATAAGGGTAAGTGGAAAGATATTTTGTTTTGCGAAAGCTTCCACGCCTCATTACACCTTACATCACTTGTGATACAAGTGTAGGCTAAGTTTGCGCTTACGCACGTACGTCCCACCCTGGAGGATTTCCCATTCTTTTCTATACCACCCAGTTAAGCATCGCTTTTTGAATTGATCTAAGCTTGTCTGTCCGTCTTGCTGTCTTTTGTTCAATCTGCGAATTAAAATTTGATACATCGACGTGGTTTCTCATAAGGACCAACGTTATTGAAAATGGATTCGATCGGATCACTCTTTCGACTATTCCGCATATAAAGCCTTATTGTGAAAAGTCCTTATGTCAGTAATATAGAGTGGTGTACGGTATTTAATAGTGGGCCGTGGCACACTAAAGCATTTTTTCTTGTTTAGTTTTTAAAAAATCCAACAAAACGTTTTTATATACATTAAGCCGTAAACTTTCGTATGTATAGGTAAACAGGTTAATAAATCTCTGTATTTTTCTAAAATAAATGTAAAAAAATTACTCTATCCTTAGTGAGTAGAAAGAAGTCGCACAATTATTTCTTAAAATTTCCGCAAAAATGTGTTAACCATTTCAACATATTATCAGCCAAGGATTTTAAGAAAATTATTGTACAAATATCAACTAATTGAAGCCGCTATTAACTGTCGTATGCACTCGTTGGCATTCAATATTCGCCTGAAAGTGTATTACAAAAGCAGGAAAAACTAGATTTCTTAATAAACCCTCAAACCCACTGCGCTAACCCAATACCTTTTTTTGTTTGTTCCGCAACAGGTGCAAAGAATGGAACAAGATATGTGCCCTACTAAGAAGAAAAGAAAAAAGAACAAATTATTAAGTGATTGCTTCGATCGTAGAAGAAATTTGTAATAACCTTAAATATTCGGAAATAATACGTCATCCAGCTTTTAACAATTAGAAATAATGTCGTATGAGAAACTTTCAAAAAAGCGTAAAATTCGAAGCCATTCTAGTTTAAAGTAATATGTCCGTCTGTTCCTGATATCTCATTCAACTTAAAACAGAAATTTATGCTTAATAAAAAACAAGCAAAACTCTATAGTGGGACACGGTGCCCTAATAAATATCTTGCATCACTTCGCTTAATAGAATTATTCACGTAAAGATTTTTCGAAATAAGGAAAAGTGATCCGATCCGAAGCATTTGCAATAGTGTTCAGCCTCCATCAAAATGCCACGAAAATTTGTGATCTGTAGGTTACACCACAAAAGCACAAGGCGAAAAAATGGTCAGACAGATGGATGGACACATGGACAGATAAGCTTAGATCTATTTAGAAAGTGACTCTCAATCGACCAGTGCAACACCGTCGGTCTCTATCTCAAGTCCTTCTGGGCGTTGCATACATTCGCATACACTTAATATACTCCTATGCTACAAGTGATGTAGGGTATAATAAGCACATACTTGTGCCGATATTAATTTACTAGTAAAAGTAAAAATCTTGCTGACGAACATCTTTTGCACGAGATTAATAGCCGTATAAGACTACATTCTCTGCCTAAGTGTGAGTGTAACATTTCGTTATTATCATGGGAATGAAAAATGAATATATTTTTAATTCTAACAAGTAAGAAAGCTTTATTCGGCTGTGGCCGAATCTTGCATACCCACAACCATTAAAGTCTTTGGCGCTTCCACGTCTTGGGATAAATGGGATAAAATGTCTCTTTCACCTTTTACTTCACTAAAAGGTATTCGCGGGAAAAATTAATCTACCACGTCGTGACGACCACCACAATTAATTTAGAATTCACGCATTTTCAGGCAGATAATATATCTTCGTTTGAGGAATGTTTTAAACATTCCATCTTGTTTACGTTTTGATTTAATAAACATAAAATCTTAACAAAGTGAAAAAAAAGACATTTAATTATTTGTAACTTTGTGTTGGCATGGCTGGCTCTTCCCATTTCCAAATGTGCGTTGTAGAGTTTTTCGTAAAGTGATTGTGGAAAATTTCAGCCTTCTATCTTTTATAGTTTGTGAGTAATGAGGAAAAAGCCGTAAATTTCTGCTTAGAAAAACGGAGTTGCGTTCAGTTTACGCCACCACTTTGACCCGTTTTCAACACCAAATTGCCTGCAAAAACTCGCAACGTTTTTATCAAATTTGAGGACGATATCTTCATTTTTGCGACCACGACAATGTCAACAACACACATCACACAGATACGCTAACACACAGACGGACAGACGTTGCTTAATCAAGTCAGAATTTCGTGCTGATCGAGAATATGTATACACTATACGGTGTCTGCAGCTACCTTTGGGGTGTCGCAAACATTATGACAAAGTGAGTATACCGAAAACATAATGAGCATTCATCAGTGGTGGATATAAGGGGATAAGGTTTTTAAGTTAAATTACGACCGCGATATGATATGAATTGTTACTAACAAAAAAATTGATGTATTATACGAATCCTTGACATGTCATTATATTGAATTTCTTTTGAACTAAACTAAACATGTGCGAATGTTCATAAATCTTATCATTTAATTAACATAAAATTTATAATAAATTACAATAACAATTTGGTTCGGTTTTTAATTTTAAACTCTATCCAACTTGATACATAAAACACTGCAAGTCACTTATTGTTATGTATTTTATATTTACGCAATTAATTAACTAATTAAACATGACACACACTATAAGTTACTCATAAAGGCAAATATATGTGTGTACGTAAAGCAAGAGGACAAAGTAAGTAAACGCATACGGACCGATGCTTATATGTGTGAAAAGGACATTAATTATTTAATCTAAAGGAGCAGACATTGCATTAAGTATATATATATTTATATGTATATATATATATATATATAAGTGTGTGTGTGTGTGTGTATATATGTAAACACAAGAGAATATTTATTTTTGTAAGCAAAAATGAGTATATGGATGTGTGTGTGTGTGTGTGTGCGTGTGTGTGTTTATGTATGGGTCTTCTAAGCTGTCAAATACATTTAGTCTATACATCTTGGGGTAGACGCTGTATGTTAAAAACACATTAATTTTTGTATTTTAAATGTGATCACAATTAATTTAATTTATTGTGCCTTTCAAATGTTAATTATTCTTTGGTTTTTATTTTCAAAATTCATTTGCACTAATTAAATATAAACAAATAAAAAAAACGAAACTATGTTTCTCGACTAATGGCTTTTGCAGCCAAACTTAATTTACTGCATATTATAAGAGAAAGATGTTGTGAGAAATTATAGTAAAACTAAATTTGCCTTAAGGCAAACTTTCGCAAACAGCTTTCAAGTCAAATATATATCTGAATTTTATATAGTGACATATGGGCGAAACAATAGCATTTCCATTCCTGCATCCTTGTGGTATAGAATATATTAAGTTTAAGCGCGGACTGCTGTAATACCCAAAAGAGTTTGCGATAAATCCCCCCTTTTTTTTCTTGCATATCGATCGATTCAGAATTATTTTCTGAATCAATTCAAGTTTGTCCATGCGTCTTATATTTGTCCATGTATTGTTGTGCTCGAACTACAATTTTTGACATATCTTGATGAAATTTATAGTACACCGACGAACGCTACTGAATATGGTTCAAATTGGACCCTTTTTTCAACGGCTTATTTTGATAAGTCAGTATAGGAAAAAATATGGTAATTTTTAGAATTTCGCGACAAAAATCGCTTAGTGGTAGTATTTAGGCATTCGAAATTAGTGTGAAAACTTTCGATCGGATGGGGCAATTTTTTGAATCCCTTGTCATATAAGCTTTCCTACGCAAACTGATTCTTTATATGGTAAAAAGGACAATTTTTCAATACTTTTTGATGAAAATGCATTTAAAATAATAATTGGATGTAAAAATTAACTCCACCGGAATTTGGACTATGTCGGTCTATTCTTTCAATTCGAACCCATATAAGGTTTCTAGTGAAAGCTAAACGTTTACATGCCAAAACGGTCTAATTCTTGATAGTCTATGGTTTAAGTTTGTCCTTCGTAAAGCAACCATAAGGAATTTGGATCACATAGATCTATTTTTTAGGGAGTCTCGTTAAAGCAAATCCTTCTATTGCGACAAACCTCAATTGCGGTAGATTCAGTTTGCTGAATTTACCCTAAGTTCACGTCCGCATATCCTCCAATATGAGGGCTTAAAAGAAAATTATGCATGTCGGCTTTGGCCGACTATAGCATTCTTACTTATTGTATAATATGTCACTAGTGAATGTTTGTGGTCAACTGTATATCGATATCTATTCATAGCTCAAAACTATGTTAAATTTTGAATATTTTTATAATCATTTACCCTAAAGCCTAAACGATTGAATTAATTTTGAAATTCCGTTTATTATACTTATAAATATGTGTGTATGCAGATCCTCCCTAAAAATGATGTCTGTTTGATTAGCTTAAGCTTCTGGCGTAAATTTAACTTCCATTGCTTTCGCACAATCAAAATATTTAGCCAGTTATTGCTTAATTAAATGAGAACAAAAGGTTTAGTAACTGTAAGCAGGCTATGCCTCGAGCTCATACAATATTTTCACAAGTCATTTATTGCATCCATATTGTTTAATAAGTTATAAGCAAAAAAAAAAAGAAAGAACTATCGCATGAATAAATACGAGATCTTTGATGCATCTGCGTTTTCAGTAGAAATTCCAAAGCATGTTGAAAACTCATTGCGTAATATTATATGTAAAATGGCTGTAAGGTAAATTTTGAAGAAAACTATGGTCGCTTATAAGGACATTTCATATTTCATAAGAACGTTTGTCGTGAAAAGGTGAAGCATTTACTAAACAGAGAACAACTTTTGACGAGTAACTACTTCTGATAAGAGATTTCAATACTCATACTTCGAGGTTAACGTCCTTTCGAAAAAACACGACTTTGTTCCTTCGATCAGTTTCAGTTTGTTTTGAAATAAAAAGAAAGGGTAACGAAATAATTATAAAAATTAAAAAACTTTAGAGAAGACGTGGATACATAAAAGAAACTTAATCTTACATTGTCATCCCAAAACCAAGAAACTAAGTTATCACTAGTAAAATTTTAAATCAAGTTGGTTTTGTAAGCAAAGCTGAAGTAACCTCAAATTGCCGACGAACGACAAGCAAGCAAACCGGCATCTAGAAAACACTTCCATTGTATTTAGAAAAGTAAATTGCATTTTCGAAGGAATTGAAAAGAGAACACAAGAAGAAGACACACACACAACTAAAAAAAAAAAACGTGACCACAATAGTTTCACTTCTCCTCCCTATCAGTTAAATTATATTAAGGAGACAAAGCCAAAAGCATCGTGAATTGAAACACACACATCTACTTCCCAGCACATAATCCATACACAGGTGTAAAATAAAGCACAACTTGTGCTCCTACCATACCAGGAATCGAAACCAGACCATTCGGGTACTTGCCTAAAGCGGTCACTACTAGGCTACACGGTCACGAAACCACTTTGAACAATTTCTCTTTAATTAGAAAAACTCGTTTAAATTTCTTAAAAACGATTTTGAAAAGGTATGCCACTAATGGCAGTAACCCTAAGGTCTCATCTTCTCGAACGATGGGCTATTTTCTTAAATAAGTCAATTGGTTTTTTACAGGATAACATCATCCTTTGGTTTATTTTTTTTTTTTTGTTCCTCTTATATTAGATTGAAAAGCTTCTTACAATATTCAAAAATGGTGCAAAAAATAATGAACAAGAAGAAATTCACATTCCGGAAATATCCGAACATAACAGTAAAAACTTATTGTCCCATTTCAGACTTATTTGGACTTATTATTTTTATATTATATCTATAGGTTTTAAAAACGGAGTTGCAAGTGCCAAAATAAACTGCAAGTGAAACGAATTTCATGCAAAGTCCTGCAATGCCCCCAGATCTCTTCAGAGATAATAAACTTATTGCATAATGTGTTTCGGCTTAGCGCGCCGCTTGCTCTCTATTTAGTTTACATTCTAATGCCTTCAAACTTTTTATAATTATTGTACGTGGGTATAGGACTTAAGGGGGACGATGGATTGGTGAGACCTCAGGCAAATTAACTTTCTCTAGCAATGGTTAAATGTCCACCCAAGGACGAATGCTAATGAATATGGTTTTGTTTTTCGACCACGCCCCATATAGTGACCTCTTTTGCAAAGTGGTTATATGGAAACATTTGCAATTTTCATAATTTCTTGACAAAAGTGGCTAAGTAATAATATTTTGGCATTCTTAAGTGGTGGGAAAACTTTCGACCGACTCGGGCAATTTTTTGGACCCCCTCTCATAAAATGAAAACTGAGGGTCATATGACAAAAAGGTTTACGTTTTGATATTTTGACGTTTTATGATGAAAATCAGATCCCAATAGTAATTTGAAATAGAAAAAAATTAATTGTACCAAATTTGGACCATCTCGGTCGATTTTTCGGGCTCTGCCGTATACAAGAATTTTCACTAAAAATTAACCCTTTATAGAGAACAAATGTCTCAGTTTTAATAAGTTATGATGAGAATTAACTCATAAAAGCAATTTTATGTAAAAATTAATTTTGCTGAATTTTGAACACAAACACAATTTTTGAACCTCTCAACCTCACAACCACTGTTATGAAAACTTGGCCTTTACTTGTAAAGTGGTGTAAGTGTCAATACACAGTGCCCTGAAAGTAATTTCATATAAAAACAGAGAATAGAATTTTGTTAGACAGTCCGGTGTAGGGGACTAAAAAGTCGACCTATACCGATTATACTGTTTTCAATTGTTTTTTATTTATGTTTCTACACCAATTTTCAATTAATTTGTATGACTATTTTGCCCATAGCATTTTCAATGTCATTCCGAACGGTGGTCCTGCACGCTATATACTGTTTAGAAAGACAAACCCCAAGGCCACACGTACGGTGACTTAGCATGAGCTAAGTCTTTCACTCTGAAACTTTATTAATTCTCTAACTAAATCAATCAAGAGGAGTATGGGTACCGTTCCGTGTACGTCTCGTTGACGGATGTTTTGTGACTTTGTATTTTTAATTTTCTGTATATTTTGAGATCACAAGTGCCAAAGTTTACTGCCATACTTGTGTATGTATGTTTTTTTTTTTTACGACCTATTGAGAGAATGTCGCAATCCATGTGGTCAGCAAGGAGTATAGCTGGACAAAAGGCGAAAGAGGGAGTAGTGTTCGCCTATGTTCGCCTTGAACCTGTGAATAGTTTGTTTCAGAGGCGAGCTAATGCGTTTAAAGAAGGATGAGATGCGGTAACGCACCCGACGCGCGATATGTGCGCGACTTTAGGATGAGCTGATGAAAATGCAAGCTCAGCAGATAAATTTCTTTCATCTACGTACAACACTCGTTATGGGAATATCTATAAATAAGCGGAAAACGGTTTACGATGCAGTCATACTCAAGAGCACCGCAGTTATCGGACACCGATCTCTTTCACCAGCAAGCAAGATTTGGACCTTCGAAAAGTCTGAGACTTTAAACCATTCTTTGACACCGTGAACGCATGTTCTGTCCAGTCAACAGCATTTTGCATTTCCATGCCTAGGACATCCAGATCTGGCAATTTTTCTACAATGAAGAATAAAAGGACTGCGCATCATTTACATTCTATGCGATAAGTAACACAGCAGCCCTATCTTGTCCGACCATATTTCGATATTTCAGTGAGGTCTTGATTCAGTGTTTGTGTCTCTCACAATTTAAGCTTGAGGTTTCACGTAGTTCGGTGCGGACGGTGGTGACTACAGACGCAACCTTTAACTTTCACTTCTATCTGCGACTGTAGTCATTGAAGGCTAAGCCCTGCTTACTCGCATGGAAGGTCTAAGGAACTTTCATTTCCGAAAGCTGCTGCTTTATCGGTTATTAATAATTTCGCTCCAGGAACGCTGCAAGTAGTAAATGGAGAGGTGGAATTATGTCATGTTCTTAACTGTTCCCACATGGCAAAGGAAACTTTTCCCTTAATACAAAAATCGAGATTATTTTGTAGTTTTATAATTTCTTTTTAAATACTTATGTTTACTTAATACCACTGCTTGTCAGTTCGATTAAAGCTTGCAGGAAATTTCTTAGTTACCTGCGCACTTTATTACGAATAGTTTCGATTCCACAACATATAACGTTATATTTTTCTCTGCTAGTTGCTACCATATATTTTCTTAATTTTGTTCTATTGCTGATTAAGCAAAAAAAAAAAAAAAAAAAAATGCGTTCAAGTTAATCCTTCGGTTGGTCGAAGTTTATTTGTAAAAGAAGGGAGAAAAGATAATGATGAAAATAACTGCATACGCTATTGCGAGGAATGCAAAGGTTTCATAATTTTTTCATGTTCACGCAACACCCGCTGTCTGCTGGTCGTGGTAATACTTAAGAAACGCATATTAATATCACATGAGTTCACATAACGATTTTGCATTTCCAAGGTTTTTTTCACGATTATTTATTTATTCATTCATTTTTAAATTTATCTACCCGCCAACTGGAGAATTCAATTCACTAAATTCACGATGAGTTTCTGCGAAGTTTAATCATCAAAAGCGAAAGTAAGGTCACGCGTCCACCGCTATTCAAATAGTTCTCTTAAGAAGTTGTAAAAAATTATCGTAGAAAGGAACTCTTTTTCAGTCGACATAAACTTATTAAACAATCAAAGCAAAACATATAATAAAACATCCTACAAATGTCAGAACTTAAGATAGAAGAGTCAGGTCGTAGCCTATTGATCGGATAAATAAGAGATGTTCCTGATACCACGCCCTAAAGTAGGGCTCCTTTCTCTATGTTTAATTTTCTTTAAAATAGTTACACCGGAGAGCTAATCAACATTTGTGTGTGTCTGTGTGCGTGTGTGTGTTTGGCATATTATATGGGAGACTTGCAGCTAATTTTCGGCTCAATTCAAGAGCCGCCTGGATCATACTTGCTGTCAATGCAGAGAATTCCAACTCCTCGACACGAATATTATATTCTTGACGAGTAACTATCCCGTCGCGGAATGTACATGAGATTGGGATGTCAGCTCATCTACATGCCTGCTCAAAACTGCTAAAGAGATGTTAACGTAAAGTTAATTTCTTTTCTTAAAAATTTTAAATGAATCGATTTCATCCTTCTCCACTCCTATTGCAAGTAATAATAAAATTAGAATCATGCGTGAAACGTTATGGAAATGGGGGAAAATATTTTGTTGCTAAATATTAGCGAACAGTTGCACTTATACCCACACTTGTATGGATGTACAAAATTAATTCATTCTCAATTTCCTCATATGTTAATGTCGAATATTTATCAAAAAAAAAAAAAAAAAAAAAATTTTTTTTCGCCACTCACAATACACTCTCATAATATTTTAACATAAATGATGTGAAAATAAAAACTTTTTACTCACGCAGGATCAGGACTAACTTTAACGAATTTCCAACACATAACAGTAATTTAAATTTTTTCATTGCATTGTTTTAAGGCCTTTAAGGTCAACTGAACGCATATCGCTTGTACGTGCAATTGCGCTTACATTGCGTTGTTATATTCAATTATATACGTATAAGCAACGCAAACTGTTTTCTATGCTTTTTAATCATAATAAACATCATATTCAGGTTTCATTTTACTGATATATACGTTCTCATTAACACGCGGTAGCCATAAAATTTACTTAAAAAAAAAAAAAAAATGCTTTTAAAATAAACAGAAAATGAGAACGAAAAGCTAATATAAAATATGTATGTACAAGCATGCACAAGTAAAGCAGTCAGCCTGCTGTTAGACGTGCAATGAAATTTGGTTTAATTTTTCGCATTTCCTTTTTTTGCAATGAATAAAAACTTATTTGCAACGTAGGCACAGAGAAAAAGATGTAAAGTGTAATGAAAATTTAAGTCTTCCTCACTGTTAATATGCAAGTGCGTAAAGAGCATTAATAAGCATTTGCAAAATATGTATCATTATGTACTTATGTGCACTTCGATTGTCTAAAAAATATTAAGGCTATCGATAGAAGAAGCGAAGAAGCGAAGAAGAGAAGATAAAAGAAATATTCTCCATCAGTACGTATGTATGAATGTAAAGAGAAGAGGAAACAGAAAGAAGGAAGAGACTTGAATGTATGAAGAAATGTGTTGCGGCTCAATATTGTTTAGATACTACAATACTTTTGTTATTTCATATACATAATGTTAAGGCATTTAAATTAGCTTAACCTAAGCATAAAAACTTTGCCTAGAGTAACTCTTTACATAATGAAACAATTAATATGCATTAAATCTTCAAAAAAAAAAAAAAAAAAAAAAAAAAATCTTTTTTAAGTTTAATTACATTTATGTAATAATATGCAAAAAACCAAAAAAACTTAATGAATGAAAAAAGAATTTTTTTTTTTTTTTTTAAATATTCAGTGATGATAAATGAAAGCTTAACAATCAAACTTACGATTGGCGCATGCATTAAGTGGTAGGAGAACCAATAAGCATAACATAAACAGCCAAGTGACTTCATTTATACGACATTTGCTGGCGGAACGGTGTTTGAGCTTTTCCGGTCGATCGGTTTGATAGTTGCCATCATGATAACGCTGGCATTGATGGCTGCGTTGATGTTGCGACCACTGTGTGTATTCTTTCGTTAAATTACTACCAGATGCTGTCATTTTTAAGTAGTTTTTCTTCTCAACTTTTTTACTCTTTTTCTTTTTTTTTTCTTTTTGTGTTTTTCTAAAGAGAAGCAAAACGCATCTATTGTGTTATGCTTGTTTATTCGCCGGACGAGAAAGTAGAATTTAAGTCACTGTTATATATTGTTATGTAAGAAGAGCATTAACAAAGTTATTAACAGTTATGTTGATTACTCGATCAAATGAATATTTAAATCACTCTTGCTTATACAAATTAACGCGGTATGGCAAGTAAACTAGTTTTGTGGTTCATTTTGCCAAGACGATCACGCATTTTTAAACCTATGCGACCTAAGCGACCTATGCGACCTATGCGACTCGCATGCGCAACGAAGACAGACAGGTATATAAGAATATTATTATGAGTAGTGGTTAGTGGTTTTATCCCTAAGTCATCAGGTTGGATGTAATTTTTTCATATACCGCCCACAAGATACAAGATACACGAGAAGTTTCAAATTTTGTAATACGTAAAAATAATCCTCAGGAACTTCACGACTCTTAAACGAGTCGATTTAGACACCGGCTTAGTTGCTGCCTATCTGCCTGTTAAAGTCACACAATTGCACTTTTATACACAAATGTTAACTCTAGAGAAATAAACATGATTTCAGAATATTTCTGTTCATTCCGTTCACGTCAAGTTTCTAAATATTGGCTGCATCATGTGATTAGATATCAAACGAGAACGCATAGAAGGTATTAAAAGTTTGAAATCAAAATCTTTTTATTTTTTTCCTTGGTACGCTTTACGATATCCTCTGCAAAGGGAAATGTCCACCTTATACCTCCCATTAATTTATGGTTACAAATTTTTCAACAATGACGCAAAGTTTCATTCGTTTTTTAAGCATGGATTTGCTAAGAACTAAACTCATTAAAATTTCTTTATATAAATAAAAGAAAGCGAAAATGAAAATAAAAAAAAAAAAATTAAAAGCCTATGCCAGCTTTTATTATTCTATTCAATCTTCTTCTTCTTTTTAAATACAATTTAAACATCGTGACATTCTGACAAACATTTAAATATTATGAACAGAAAATACATTATACAAGAAATTCAGTTTTGCCTCGATTTTGCTACTAATCTTAAGCTCTGTTTCTTCCAATGTTTCTTTAACTACTAAACGGATTTCTATCGTCTTCAGTGATATGCGCACAGATCAATCAAAATCATGTTAAAACAATCGGTAAGCGTCAGGCTACCCTGAATAGCTTTATTAAATTTCAATTTCATATACTCTGGGGGCTATTCAAAGAATGTTACGTCAAGAAAATTTGATAATTTCGAAGATGTTTTAGTCGATTTAATCAATCGATATTTTCGTTAACGAATAATGAATATTTTTGAAAAATTAATTAGAACACTACAGTGTAGTTTTAACTTCTCATTTAACTTTTTACGACATGACTTGCAAGTTGAAGTAATTGATAGGTAACCGATAGCAAAGCCCATAGGAAACTCAATCGAAAAAACTACTTAATAAGAAACAGAAAGCTTAGATTACTGCTTGAATCTTATAGTCACCGATTGTGGAATGGAAAGTCAAGTCTTCCATATTAGTACTGATTCATTATGCCTCTATACAGACATACATACATGTACCCATACATATAAAATCCTATTCGTGTTACAAAGAATGTAAGTCCTAAACGATTGCGTTGCGTTCTTGATTAACCCCCGCTACGGTTTTTGTTGTGGTATGCTGCTTCTATGTCTAATTGTCGGCACCAGGTATGATTCCGTCTGGCCTTCCTGTGGCTGTCTTGATTCCAAATTCCAGTCTATTGTGTTCCTGGTGATAACGATTAAGGCCTTCGCAGGACATGCCCGATCGAACGCCATTTTCGCTCGGTATCGGCGGTCTGGTTTCGGTCCATAGTCGTTCGTTAATAATGCTATTTGGCTGGAAAATTTTCAGTATTAGACGAAGGCACCGATTGCTAAGTACTTGTAGTGCTGCCGTACTGCCCGAAAAATTTCATACAGCTGTTGGAAATGTTAATTTTGCAGATATGGTGGCTTTGCAACACAAAGTTAAGTTGGCCGTAGCCTTGTCTGGCCTTGGTTATACGATTCGCAACGTCCGCTTTCGAACCCCAATTAGCAGAAATATCGGATGTCTTCGATCTATCGTCGCTGTAATGTGAAATCTTGAGTATTCGTTGCTTTGGTTCTCATAGCCTTGGTTTTCGTTCAAATTGTTCACTTAGCTTCTGTGTCCTTCAATTTCGACTGCATATCGTCGAATTTATGTAAAGGCAGGCGTGTATCGTCTGTGACATCTGACTCTTCAATGCAGCCGTTTAAACGCTTAATCATTGATGTGGCTTTTGCCAGGGTGCTGTCGATGACCACGTCAAAGAATACAGAGGGTATTTATTGAGCAGCTGATTGTGTGTCCTTGTAGGATGTGGTAATTAGCATTACCAACCTGATTCATTATATTCAAATAATATAATATTTGCGAGTTAACTCACAACCAAACTACAAACAGATCAGTTTGGAAGTGATAGGGGTCCATATATTTTACACGACGAAATTTTAGAGAATATGTCTTAGATCTTTTTGTGATTTGATAATGCGTCAAACATCTATTGTAATATGCTTTGCTTGAGAACAGGGCGTCAAACACTTTCAAAACATAAAACATATGTACACAGGGGGTCATTGGAAAAAAGTGACTTTGTTTAGTTATTATTATTATTATTATAAATTTGTTTTATCCCCCTGAGTGGCCGAGTAGGCTAGAGTCTCGACTAGCAATTTTAAAGGTCGTGGGTTCAAATCTCAAGTGCGATAGAGTTTTTAATAATTAATACTAATAATAATAAGGCCGAAAGCCTTAGGATTTGTGGTGCTTTAGTGCTTTAGTCTTAGAATTTATTCTCTGGCTAAAATTACATAATTAGTAATAATAATAATAATAATAATAATAAATTTAGCCAGAGAAAATACATTCTAAGACTAAAGTCTTTTAAAGCACTAGCATCTAGCATCTAAGGCGTTCGGCTGTATTAAAAACTCTGTCGCACTTGAGATTTGAACCCGCGAGCATTGAATTTGCTATTCGAGACTCTTGCCTACTCGGCCACTCAGGCGAATTGTGTTTAGTTATTTCTATTTTTTTGACCTCTGTGAGACTCGAACTCTCGAACACGGAAAGATAGAAACTAAACATTTTCTCTTATCTAGCTCTCTCTCTCTCTCTCTCTAGCTTAAATACCGTAAATACTCAAACTGCAAAAAGCATTGAATTCTTTTTTTAAAGAAAAATTGCTTTGAGAGTCTTTTGCCATCAAACTGAAAATTATATCAATCTCGCGTTCTACTGAACGCTTCTATCGACGAAAGCTTAATTTAAATATTTTAACTGAAAACGTCTTATGGATTACACTTAATAAACTTTCAAGATATATGGTTTTGGTCAAATTTTTATTATCAACCAACAGTAGTTTATGTACGATATCTAATTGTAAGATAAAGATAAATCACGTATTGGATCGTAAACATCGTATATACACTTCAAATTGTATTTTTCTATGTTTTGAAATGACTTTGGAGATGATTGCAGAGGAACTACATATACAGGCATTACTCGGTCTTTTAACGTAGATCGCCCGAAAAGCGTCAAACCTGAACATAAATGTGATCGCAATTGTCTACAAAAGTTGGGGAATATGTTTGTCCGTGTTTGTCCGTTAGTAAAATCTCAATCGTTTCAAGTCAATACGTCCACACAAATTAAAGGCGGGTCGGACGCTGCTTACAGGAAATATCCGTCCTCATTTATCACAATAGCCTTCGATGTTTAGCGTCTGCACCTGCTTTGTTGACTTATCAGCCGAACCCCATAGACTTATTGAATAGCTACCTCCTAGCTTGGAAGACAATCCCTCGATTGGAAAGACCTAGTTCGAGATTGGAATACAAGGCATGAAGGTTTAAGAGTGGTCCTAACTCTTTTCTCTGGGCAAAGGGAGGCCTACCTACATCTCTCGCAATTGGGGTGAGCATAACCACCACGAGAACTCCGCAAAGGGTTGCACCCAACAATCAGGCCTCACATGCTGGTGCAACCGAAGTATTCCCAACACTGTCAGTCTTGCTTACTTATCCCTAGAGACGTTTTCCTAAGCATGTGTGATTCGCGAATGAGTGGGCAACATAAACCGAACTAATCCAATAGGTTAAGACGGTAATGCATTAGGATTATTGGCATTATGCGTTCGAATTGTCCATGCTTCTTGGATTGTCGTCCAACCTATTCCGCCTTAGATTTTAATGTGCAAGAAGCAGATATAAACTCAATGTAGTCAGACACCAACTTTTACTGCAATTTCTTTGGTCTCCTCAATGATTCGTGGACGTGTTTCTTAAATCTTGAGCATCCATAGTAGCTCGATTCTTAGCAGAGACGTCTGCAAATAGACAATCAAGATAAGGTTTCCTTTGCCAGGACATTGTTTATCGCAGTGAAATTTTGTGGAACTGAATTTAAACCTGGCCGTACCCGCCTGGGGAAAGGAGCCGGTCAAAAACTGTTAATGCTGACGCAAAAGGTCTTTCAAGTTCGCCAAATGGGGCTGGGGCGACCGTCGAATAAACTTTAGAGAAATAGCACAGTGAGGCTATGAACACATGGAAAGAATGTGTTTGCCATATGCTCGCGACAATCATATGTTTGCAGAAATACCGAAAGGATGCTCCAGGCAAAAACATTTGGGTCAAACCATGACGTAATTGTGGAAAAGGAAACATATTTTAAGTGCTGCGACAAATCGTTCAATAAGAAAGATGGGCATCATGTTAGCGAACTGTTGGATGGATTGGATAATTCTTTCGTAGGAGACTTATCCGCTTCCGATATACCAAATAATTCGAATCAGCTTATCTTTAATATTTCATGTACACAATATCTACTAAAGAAATAAGATAACGTAAGAAATAAATCTTAAGTGCAAAGTATACCAAGTTAGTCTGTCTCAGCATAAATACAGCGCTTTTTTTGAAATCTTTCAAAAAGGCGTTTAGTAAATTTATAGTAAGTTTGTGACGTATAGAACTACTCATCGGAGCCACCACGAGCAGTACATATTTGTCAAGGGTTTATGAAAACGAACTTGTTTCTATGCCTTACCCCATGCCATCTATCTCTGATTAGTAAAATCTTAATGCCCGAGATTTGAATTTTTTGCAGGAACGTAAGTTGAATTTTAATTTTTTCAGGCGCTTCAGTTTTTTTATAAAATTTTTAAATGGCTCTAAAGATTTGCTTATGCTTTTTGGTAGCATACATATAATAATAACTGTTTTATCATATTCTGTGGCTGTGCCTCTGTTTATTTCTGATACAATGTGCGAGTAAGGTATCCTTTGCATGGATTATATTACACTTGTCACTATCGATTTTTGTATTAAATGTTCTGAACGTATGCAATGCGTACAAATATGCTCCAGAGAAATCGTAAACAATGTAAACCCCATTAATTCGCACGAACAGCACGGAAGGCGGACTTTGCAATCTATATACTATTTGCTTCTATTTGCACTCATTTGCCTTTCTATTCAATTTATTACTTATACTATGGAACTAAATCCAAAATATTGCTTTTAGTCTTAAGAAACTTCTTTTCACCAAAAATTTCAAAATCAAAAATCTGCTTCCAATTATCGATATAATAACGCTTGTATTCTATTATTATGCATACTCTTCGGATATATAATCTTAGATATGCGGATTAGGTATGTTAGGTTCTTAATTCCTCAAGCATGCGAGTTTAAATATACGTTGGACATCTTTAGAGCACGTATGTAGGTATGTTATAAAAAGACAAGAGTTTATATACAACAACATGTTTGTTTACGGTCAATGTCTCTTTTTTCTTGGTGCATTTTTTTTTTATATCTACCGATAGGCATGGTCCATTTATGCATTGTACCCCGCCCTACGCGGTTAATCGGTTCCCCATGAAATCCTATAAAACGAACATTAAAATATGTTTGCATGGAAGGAGGTCGGAAAGTTAAAAGCCTCTTGCTTTCTTCAAGTATTTATTGAGTATAAAATAACATAAACATTAAAAACAATCATTTAATAAAATATAAAAATAAGAATTAAGTTATTTTGGACTTGGTGATTAAACTACAAGAGACCTAACTTCCTATTTCTAGCACTTTGAGTGATCGGTTTGCTTTTCCATATTTACTAAATATCGCTTTCATCTCAACTCATTTGAAAATTCTTAATAAAAAAGTAGATATATTGAGATATTATGTTTTGGTTTTTAATGATTTAATGCAACCAATAGACATTTCTGGGACAAGCCTGTTTGGCTATGGCTGCCCAGGTTAGGTTTTCTTATTTTTCCGAAAACTCTGCAATTTAATGAGTAAATTTTGCGAATTGTCATAGTCGTAAAAGTGAAGATAGGAAAATGAAATTTGGCGGCAAGCGTTCGCCTGATCAATTGAAAATAGGAGGTTCAAAATGGGCGTGATGTGTTCAAATACACGCGCACACTGCAGAAGACACTAAAACAAGCTTAGAAACATCGACATTTTTTTTCCAATTTTCATCTATAATTTTCGATTCCGTGAATATATTTCTGAAAAATTGCTACTCAAATGTCCGCCAGAAAACTCTTCAAGTGCCGGACAAAATAGTCCCGATGGGTGTACGCTCACAATTAACGACATTTCCAGTTTACTTTCCGCTTATTGGAACGCACATTAACGTTTTTTTCGCCCATTTACCAATTCAACCATGCTTCCGAACACTTGCCCGCCGTTGTTCCATAAAGCAATAAAATCATCGAAAATAAACCAATTTTTATAAGAAATATATGAAAAATCTCTTTCGCTTGCTTTTCGATTGGGCATGGATTCAATTACCTCAGCCATCGAAATTACCGCAGTTAGGTTCAAGCGGTAAAATTTTCATTTCTCAGTAATCGTAAATATTTTTATAAATTGGTTAACTCCCAAAGAAGAATCTCCCGCCTTTACCTCTTTCAATGGCTCCGACAGCTCTGGCGATATTGAGACTTCGTAATTACCCATACTCAATCACAAACTCGATCTCGATTCCGATTTTGATCATTCCAGAAAATGACATATTACAAGGGTAAAGGTCCCTTAAATGTAAAAATTGTGCACCTAGGCCTAATGGCATTCCATCATGTATACTCAAGTCATGTTTTTATATCCAAGTCATATCAGGAAGTGTGTGGTGTTATCTCGAACATTTTCAATGTTTCTTCGAAAATAGGTGTTTTCTCTTTGTGTGTGAAGAGTAGCTTCCATATTCCACTTCACAAATGTGAGAGCAGACATCTAACCGAGAACTCTAGAAACATTGCCAAATTGTGTCTTACCTAAATTTTTTGAACGTGTTGTTACCCAGCATTTCGTTTTCACTATCAAATTGTATACTTCCCCATTCCAGCGTGGCTTCTTAAAAGGAAGATGAACCGTTATGAACGTCTTGAAGTTTACTTGCCATGTTCGCAAGACTTTCTCTAGCGGCTCCAGCACGGATGTTGTATATACTGATTTTAGTAAAGCGTTTGCCTTAGTTAACCATAACTTATTGATCTTCAAACTCCAGGCCTCTGGCTTCCCTTTCTACTTAGTGAAGTAGATAAGCTCCCTTCTGTATAATAGATCATTCAGGGTTCTGTTTAACTTCATCACCTCAGATGAATTTCCTGTGACGTTTAGCATCCCTCAAGGCAGCCACTTAAGGCCTCTTTTCTTTATTCTATAAATTAATGATCTGCACTCGGTGATTCAATCCAGCCATATCTTAATGTACGCTATCGATGTTAGATTGTTTTCTTCTTCTCCTTTGAATAGCAACCGTATCAGCTTCAAATTGCTTCAAATAATTTGGTTACATGGTGCTCATTAAATTTGATGAAATTAAATCTAAAAAAATGCAAGAAGCTTTCCTTCTCATGGAGGAATCCATTCAATATTGAGTAGCTCATTGATTCGCACAAGTTGGAAAACGTAGATTCGTTCATCGATGTATAGGTTCTATTCGACGAAAGATTACTTTTTAATTTGTACATTGAGTCCTCTTTAAGTGAAGCTAGGTCGGCGCTAGGTTTCATTAAACTGCGTTTCATGGAGGCTAGGAATACTTGCGTTACAAAAAGACTATATATTTGCTTAGTTATTTCAATACTTGGGTGTGCTTCTGCTGCATGGTCTCCTTGCTATAGGTGCTGTGTAGATTCAATTGAATTCGTTCAAAGGAAATTCTTGCTGTTTGCTGCTTGGATTGGGACCCACTTGTCTCGGTGCCTGTTTATGGAAATAGGTTGCTTCTGTTATCCTTACCGTCACTTGAGAAGCGTACATTTATTCTTGATGTTTCCTTCCTAATTAAGTTAATTAATAATTCTATGGATTCGTGCCATGTACTTCAATGCCCCTTCCATAAAGGATAGCCAATCCAGATAGAATTACGAGCTTTTCAATTTTTTTACAGTCCTTTGCAAAAATCTAAACGACATATATAACTAATATCAATATCTGATTCTTTAAATTCTAACAGTTGCCACGCTTCGCGTACTTACAATGGCTAGAGAGTTCAGCCCCAATACGAATTTACGCCGGCTGTGACTGGGCATCTGCGCTAGATGTTTACATGTTTTTATTATCTTTCTTTCTCTTTCTCTCTCTCTCTCTCGCTCTCTATTTCTCTCTCTCTCTTTCTCTCTCTCTCTCTCTCTCTCTCTCCTTTTCTCTTTTTATTTTTCGTACACTTTTCTCTAAATACTTCTTAACAGTTCTTAATAGTATTTAGCATAAGCTATATTTCTAAGATCCAATTGAATTCGGCTGTTAATTGGTTTTAGCTCAATTTCATTGTTTCATTGTTTATTAGGATCACGTCATTGTGCAGCTCAAAAATCATTCCAATCGATTTGCTAACACGTCCACAACTAACAATAAAATCCAGTCCACTGTGCTTTTGAATAAATAAAAGGAAAATAAGTTGCAAATAAAATGTCGTTAATTGTGGTCGTATTAGTGAATCGATCGAGACCAGTTTTGCACCTAACAAGCAAGTGATCCTGGGGTATGTTTAGGTGACAGTTTTTCGGAAACATGTCGTCGCGTCGAAGGTCAGAGACAAATATTGGAAAAAATGTTCAGTGTTTTCTAAGAATCTTTTAGTTGATTCTGCATTATGGGCGTGTATGTCAACCCATTACGCCCATTTATATGCAAAACGACCGTAGATCTATTTTCCTTTGACCAATCATCCGGGGGATGTTTTATTAGTGCTTTTGAAATTTTTTTTGAAAATTTTGGTTTTAAAACCTATATAAGGTTTGAAACCCTGCGAAATGGGTGATAGGTCTACTTTATCGAAAAGTATTTTATATTTTAATTAAACACAAAAGCAACGAAAACACGAGATGAATGACAAGATTAAATAAAGCTCTCACTTGCTTATCTTTACTTCAGTTTAGCGTAGATATTGCAAGAAAAAGTGAACGTCTCACAGTTACGCCTACAATTTAATAGATAAGGAAAGCGAACTCTTCCGTAATATTGTTTTTTAACTTCATTTCAGCTTGATAACGATTTGAGCTGTAAAATAGACATAAATAGCTTTTTCAATTATTTCGAACTAAGCCTTCTGCTGAACTTGCATGAATTTGCCAAACAATTTTCAGTAAAAAGCAAGAGACGCTACAAAACAATATTTTAAATCAAAGCTTTCAGTCCATTACAGAATTATATATATTTTATATATATTTTATATATATGTATACGTACATAGATATTTATTTATTAATACAAACACTGTTTGTCAACTAATCAGAAATTATTCAATTTTTCGACTAAAACCTAATGGTTTGCTTTTTCCTCTCCTAATTTAGCTAATTTGCTTTCTTTTCCTTTTTGCTGCTATTATTGTTGTTACTGTTTGTCACTGTTATTGTTATTTTAATGTTTTGTTTGTTTTTCACCGTTTTTCTTTTTGCTTTCTTCTTCATTTTTTCTTTGACATAATTTCACCTCCACTTTAGGACATTGACACAGCATTGTATAAGACCCCTCGTGCATAGAACACTTATATGTGTGTATATATATTTATATAAATATAAATATAAACATGTGCATACATACTTTAGATGTTGGTATGACCTACTAAATTGAGAAATCCAAATCTGAAAGAACGAAAACATATTTCCATTTCTAGCAGAACATGCAACTATTAACGGCGATATTGTTTGTGGCAATGTCTCTATTGTCGTAGACTTAATGGGCGATATGAACGATTGTTGGATTAATGCTGATGGTGGTGGTGGTGCTTGGTGGCAGCCATGCCCTAAATAAAATACGGCACAACTAATAGCAATCAACAGTAGACGTTAACGATAATACACACAAAGAAGAGAAAAAAAAAAAAACAAAAGAAATACAAACAGTAAATAATGTATGGTAAATATTGTCCTCATACATAATACACACACACACACACACACACAAACACGAATAAAAATGTATGTGTTTTTAAAGATAAACTACATTTTAGGACAGAGAAAGAGCTTCGTTCTCTTTTCTTTCTCTTTTTTTTTTCCTTATGTTTTGGTCCCTTTTTACTTTACCTCTTTGTTTAGCAAACTTTGTTTATGATATCTTTGTAAACTAATTATGCTATTAGACTTGAAAGTAATACATGCAAGATATACATGCATGTACATTGACGTTTTCCTTGACTATCTATAAATTCTTAATTGCTTTCACTTGGCGACTCTCTATATGTTTCTTGATGGATTCTATTTGATCTAAACTTTTGAACATTAATCAACGAGCGTATGTAATTTCATGAAACGATCCATAGATCAAATTCAGTTGATAGGTCGGTGGCATATTATTATTTTTTGGATATCGTATATCGTATATCGTATACATTTCAAATTATATTTTTCCTATGTTTTGACAGCGTAATGTAAATCAAAAAAATCATATATACATCACGACCTTATTTGGTACGACTTCGCCTAGTATTTAGTATTAGAAATTTAAGATCTAATTGAAAAGCTTTTTAGTTTTAAGGCCATGAAAGAGGAACAATCACCAGCTTTTTAGTAATATTTGATCAACAAATAAAGATTTTCTCACTCGAACTGACGAACTGGTGTGACAGACAGATAGACATTGTTCAATCGATTTGAGGAATTGCTTGCATACAGCTTCTAAGGTTTGCGAAGCATATTTCTACCCCATCTGCGATAAGAATAGTTATCAGGTATTTGCTAATTTTGCAATTCGTTTTCATTCCTTTACCAAATCTCGAACTGTTGGTGAAATGTCGAGGTTTTTATATTTTACGAGCTTCTTGAATATATGTTCCCATTGGTGATAAACATTTGTCAGATTTCATAAATTTCTTGCGATGGATACAAAAACACAAAAATACATTACATTCCATCGGGTGTGGATCTTATTACTTTTTTGTGTAGCTGGTTGATTTTCTAATATATTTTTGCAAATAGCTCGCTGCAAGCGTACACTACGTAGGCAGCATTTCTTTGCACGCATCAGCAATATTTCTCATGATATACAAAAACCGCAGCTTGTGCACTCACAGCCGCATTCGAATGTTGCGACTGACCACCGGGCATAAGAATTGCTGGCTGCCTTTTTGTTTTTTTGGTATTCTTTCCACTTGAATGCATAACTTGGACATACCACGAAACAATTGAGACAATTCTTCAAAGTTATTAAGTTACGAAAATCACCAGAAAAAAAAGTTGCTCATGACTTATGGCACTTTTGTGATGTGCGTGTGCGTGTGTGTCAGGATACGGCTGTTAGTCTGACACGTCCCACGATATGCAAATTGGCACATAACTAATGTCCAAAGAACTGCACGATAATGGGCAAAAAAGAGAAAACTTCTTAGACGAACAATGTTCGGAAACAGAGATTTAATATTTAATTTTTTTGTGAGCTGACAGCGGGACTGACTACGAAACACTTTAGTTGAAGCCTCCTACTGAAGAAAAAAATGCTTTTTGAATTACATTTGACTTTCTGGCGCAATAATTTCCGATTAAAACCGAAATAACTAACGAACGGACAAATGACACACAAGCAACCGGATAAGCTTTGTTTACCAACGATATCAAAGTTTTCGAAGAGTTGAGAGAGATTTGATAAATGTAAGGTAGCCCTCATGGCTGGTTTTTACTAATTTTACTTATTATACCGCTCATAGGCTTATTCAAAACACTTCCCGATTTACTTGGGGTCTTACAGTATCACTTATTTCAATACTGGCTGTTTCCTCCAATAAAAACGAAGTCTTTATTCATGACTTTCATTGTTTAGTCAGTAGATGTCAATTATCTGTCGTCTAATTCATACGTTGGTTTTGTAGTCACCAGTGCCAGTGAATGCGATCTTTTCCGCATTCACCGTTCCGTTCTCTCAGGCCTGGCTAAGTGCTTGCCGTCTTTGGCTACCTATATGGACGTTTAGTTCTGTTAACTTAAAATTTCTATCATTAATAAAAAAAAAAATAAATAAAAATAAAAATAAAAATCTGATAGTAAATTATTCTCTTCAAAATCTCCCAACAAGCAACCTACAAATCTTTTCTTAGTCCATTGACTGCATTTATAGAAGCAATTTGGGTTTCCAATGAGAGGTATGAGAAGATTAATTGTAGGTGTGAAGAGATTAATTATAACCGCAATAAAGCTCTCTAGGATTTTTTCTTGCATACTTCTGAGGAGGATGTAAAAAATTGAAGCGAACTCCTCGAATTTCAAAATAATTAAAGTTTAAAATGCTGAGTTATCTTTATTGCATGTATTTTAATTACGACGTCTCTGGCTGTGTAACGGTCTTCTATGTAATGAGTTATGTATTTTGAAAGTGATTCCCAAAAATTTTTTTGTCAGTTCCTGATATATAAAGACTGATGTCGGTGACTCAGTATTGGTCGGTCAGTTGCAGTTGCACTGCCTTGCAAGAATTTTTCCTTGAGCAGAGCGCAATTGTAACCGACATTAACAGAACTAAGTTTGCAAACATCGATACCGACTCTTTAACTGAATATAGTATTAGTTATATTAAGGTGAGCTACGCTCTTCTTCTTTGAACTGTAAATCATTTCTCGGAAAAATTCGAAATGTACTCCATCTTGTGTGCAGAAACTTCAAAAACCGATCTCTAGGAAATAACATACATTTAGAGTTGCCCTACTTACATAGGGCTTAGACTTAAATTTAAACTGAACTCAGGTTGCGTGATCGAATTGCAAAGCAATTTTCAAATCGTTGAAGAAAACCATTTTTCAAATTTTTTATTTTAATTTTTGTTTTTCAAAACTTTTTTAGTAAAGTTACGGTGACCATAACGTCTACGGTCAATGTATGGGCTCCAGACTAATACTGTAACACTGTAACAAATGTTGATTTCCAAACCTGACTTTTGCAATGAGAAGAACAAGGCCTAAGCGGGTAACGGATCGGATGAAACCAGCACATACCAATCTGGGCAGTTCGGTGAGCATGCAAGCAGCCGGATTACAATTCGGAATGTTATACTGAACTTGCATGACGATATCTAAGAAGTATTGAACCTTCACTTATTTCGTTTGGAA
The DNA here is from genome assembly GCA_000688735.1 of Glossina austeni. Taxonomy (NCBI): domain Eukaryota; kingdom Metazoa; phylum Arthropoda; class Insecta; order Diptera; family Glossinidae; genus Glossina; species Glossina austeni. The sequence goes on from KK502400.1 coordinate 1,631,851, forward strand.
TTAACAAGCGATAGTTGTTTTATCGCATTTACACAGAAGAAGAAGCATTAATTATTTTCAGTAGGACATGTTTAGGGAACGACAAAACTAGTTTAGTCTCTTCATATGAGGGAATAATGTAAAAACTAAAAACTTGAATCATGGATTTCGAAATGCGAAGCTCATAAAATTATCCGCATTAGTCTTTTCCTCTTCCTCTTCCATTTCCATTTCTATTTTCATTTGTTATTTTTTTTTTCATTTAAATTTTGTTGTTATTTTTCTTTTTTCTTGAAAAACTGTTTGTTTAGCTAAATTATCTTTTAAATTGTTTTCTTTTGTCAATAACTTTGCTCAGGATATCCGGTTGCTTCCGTTTCCGTTTTCACTTTCATTTTTAGTTTTTGTTTTGCTATTAATTTTTCCCCTTTTATCACAACTTCTTGATAATGTTTTTATGTTTATTTTCTTTTTCTTACAATTTTTTGTTGTTATTGTTGTTGTTTTTTTTTTTTTTTACTTTATTTTATTTATAAATATATTTAACATTTTCAATGCAATACTTTAATCGTAGGAGACCCACACACTATACATATACATATATATATATATATATATATTTATATACATATATACATATATATATATATGTATATGTATATATATATATATATATATATACAGTTATCTTTAACTATTATTTATTCCGTTATTTCTGAGTTTCCGTTTGCTGTGCATTCCATTTCAATTCTAACGTTAGAATGTTCATAATTTCATAGTGTAGTCAATTTATACTCATTCTTAACCTAACTGCAACAGTTTGTCATGCTTGGTTGTTGGTTGTGTTTTGTTTGAAGCTATACAGTTAAGCAGGGAAATATGTTTAGCATTTTAAATGTTGCAGGTTGCGTCGAACAAGCGCGGTTCGAACGGCCTAAGGATATTTTATTTTAAGTAAACTGTCTACAATTCGTTGATAAATTGAAAAAATCGTTCTTAATAAAATTTATGATTTTGCCCGAAACATTAAATGTCTACTCTTACTACTGAGTCTAACGTTCACGACATCGACACCTACTTGATTGAAAGAACCAAATTAATTACAATACTGTGATCGCATTAAGTCATCTAAAACTATATATTAAACTTAACCTTAGACATAGCTTTCGTTTGCACAAAACGTCAATGAATAAGTGAGTAAGTAGTTCGTAAGAGTTGAATGAATTAAAAATTTGATGTATGAATTATGATATCTTGAAAAGCTTAAGTATTCGTATACACGTATATGTGTAGCATGTTTGCTTGAATTAATTTTTATTCTGATGTCGTTTTATATTATTCTACCCGTTATCGAAGGATCAGGGGTGTATTCATTTTGTCATAAGGTTTGCAGGTGCAGTGTCTCTGCAAAGCATTTAAGCACAATTATCTCTCCGTCTGACTGGCCGTCTCTCTGTGTAGTGAGTGCGGTAAGCCTTCTCCGCCTCGCAAACATGAAGCTATCGGTTTCAAATTCAACAGAAACTTGGAAAAATCTTGGTCGCAGATTAGTATTGAAAATGGGATAAATCGATTAAAAGCTCAACATAATCTAAGACCACTTTCGCTCCCAAAAATAAAAACAAATTGGTTTTTGCTCACAGCAAATAAATCTACAAAAATCTGAGCGTATATTCTATGGGTGATGCTGCAGCACTAGGTTGTAAGGAATGATCAAATTTTTATCACTTTTTTGCTGTTTTCTACTTATTACCCATAAGGTCAACAAGACAAAATGTTGAAAATTTTTTCTCTACAAGGACGTTGTAGTCATTATCTGTCTAAAAATGTGTTCATTCCAAAATAAATAGCGCGGACCCCACAATGTGGAGAATTCGTAGCGACATAATTAATTAGCTATCACGTAAAAGGACTTGGAGAGTAGAATGCAGCAAACTTTGTGTGGTAATTTTAAACTAAATATCCCGGACGTCACGACTGTCTACTATGGATAGCACCGATACGTATGAAAGATACGAGCGCGGCCGGATATAAGTTTCTTACTTGTTTTATATTTCATCTCTTCAATATATCTAATCCAAAGTACAGGCAGAGAGAGAGAGAGAGAGAGAGAGAGAAAGCGAGAGAGAGAGAAAGCAAGAGAGAGAAAAAGCGAGAGAGAGAGAAAGCGAGAGAGAGAGAGAAAGCGAGAGAGAGAGAAAGCGAGAGAGAGAGAAAAAGCGAGAGAGAGAGAAAGCGAGAGAGAGAGAAAGCGAGAGAGAGAGAAAAAGCGAGAGAGGGAAAGAGAGAGAGAGAGAGGGAAAGAGAGAGAGAGAGAGGGAAAGACAGAGAGAGAGAGAGAGAGAGAGAGAGAGAGGGAAAGACAGAGAGAGAGGGAGAGAGAGAGAGAGAGAGTGAATCAAAGATCCGTGTTATTGCGAAATTTAATAAATCTTGATTACTTAATAACGGAGCAAGAATTGCACTTGGATTTGGAGGAATTCGAAGGACGTCTTTCCATAAGTGATACGTTGATCTAAACATCTTCGCTACAGCTATTTAATATTTTATTGTGACTTGCGATCAAAAATAAGCGTAAACTTAAGCAGGAGACAATTTGATTTAAAAGTCGGATATTTTTGCCTCCAACATGAGGCTCTGCATTTAATGAAATGCATTAAATCTAGGAAATAATAAATTTTCAACACCAACTAAGACAATAAATGGCAAATGAACTAAACAGCAGTTGCAGCAGCAACCAAGTGCGGCTGTTAACGGCAAACACAAGCAAAAAGACAAGACAAAGTTCTATTCCAACACGAACAGATGTTACCAAATCGGGTAAAGCGGAAACGCTACTGCCGCACTTTCTATGCTCTCTAGATACGGTGCCTTTTAATTACTATTTATTTCAATTGTTGCGAAAGAATTTGGTTAAGATATGTCTTCGGTGACAGCAAAAAACGCCATTGCAAGCAATCTAGTCCCGAAAAGGGGAAATAGCGATGAAAAATTCTCTTTGAAAAATACTGTTCGGACTATTTTTAAATTGGAAAAAAAAAACAAGTATAAAAATTATATTCGATCTTACCCGAATCTGTTATACCCATTTCCGTAATCCTAGAAAAGCGGAAAATAGTCAAATTTTCATGCTCTGTAGTATTGGGTAGGCGCGACTGATTTTTCAGAACTCTTTTCAGAATAAAGGTGGAAATCTATATGCTTTATGAATAACAAGCAAGAAACACGGAAGCCGGAGATGTTCAGAGTTTTTGTTACATAGACATGCGGGCTTTGTAGACGTGTTGTTTGAAAAGTTGGGGTGATTGTCAAATTTATTTGCAAGTTTGTAAGCGATATCTACTTATTTTGCGAAAGTGAGAATGTGTACGACAGATAGTACACAGAATACACAGTGAGATAGTACACAGTTACGTAGGTGGACAGATGGACAGACGGAAAAACGAACATGCTTAGATGTATTCCGAATTCGAGACTGGCCAAGAATTTATATACTTTATGGGATTTTCGAAGCTTGATTCGGTTTGGAAAAAAAATGGATCTATGACGCATTAAAAAATTGAGTAGGCGTGACTGGTTTTTTCTATTTTGGTACAGGAACTACAGCAACGCCCATAGAATATTCAATTAAAAGCTTATAAGCAATAAGCGAAAAACCAAATTCTTTACTTCTTTTGAAAAACAAAGGTATCCTCACTTTACGCTGTCCGGTAGGAGTGTTCTGCGACCGATTTGGCCCATTTTCAGTAGCGAACTGCATGCAAGAATTTTCAATATTTCAGCCAAATTTTAAGTCGATAGCTTAGTGTGTCCGACCAGGAGAATCTTTACAACGGACACTACACGTACGAACGGACGGACAAACGAAAGACGGACACAAGGACAGATGGATATGCTTAAATCGTTTCCGGGTTTGATGCTAATCAAGAATATCTATATTTTGTGGTGACTCCGAATATTCCTTGTGGACGTTGCAAACGTTTTAACAAAAGGTATACATACCTCTCATCCTTCGCTGATGGGTATAAAAAGTTGAAATTTATTTTTTTATGTGTTCAGTTTAGATCATTATTTTCTACAAAAATATTTCTACAAAAATGATTTTTGAAAACAGTTGTGTATGAGCAAAGATTTAATAAATTAATTTTAATAAATAAAAGCTTAGTATCACTTAGTTCCGGGAAAAGGTACCAAAAATTACACTTTATGTTATTCGATAATATATTTCGGCTCACAACGCGTATGTTACGCAACATTGCTGAACTGCATGCTTATCCTACTTATTGGCAGAAGCTAGTCAACGTATGAATGTAAAGGTTCCCACTCGTCCGTACTTCAACCAATGCACTCAGTCACAATGTGTAATTGCTTGACAATTATTGTTAAGTAAAACAAGGGTTAAAAAACTTAATGAAATACTTGTGTACTCGACCGTAGCATGTGTGATGATCATATCCGACAAATGTGTGTATACATAAAAAAAATAACAACAAATGATGTATACAGCAATTGTCTTAATCGACAAACAAGAGATAAAAACACTGACGTGTGCTATACAAAATATGTCGATAACATTACTTGACGTATTAGGTAATTGAATTAATATCTATCGCTTTTGTCCTTTTTTATGCCCACCACCTAAGGATGAGAGGTATGTATACCTCTCTTACTTTGTGAAAACGTTTGCAACGTCCAGAAGATATTTTCGGGGACACCATGAAGTACATATATTCTTGATTACCATCAAACCCAGAATCGATTTAAGCGTATCCATCTGTCCGTGTGTCCGTTGTAAAGATTCTCCTGGCCGCACACATTAAGCTATCGGCTTCAAATTTGGCGGAATTACATATTCTTGCATGCAGTTCGGTATTGAAAATGGGCCAAATCGGTCGCAGAGCTCTCCTACCGCACGGCGTAAAATGAGGATACCTTTGGAATAAAAAATTGGATTCTTCGGTCATTACTCATAAAGCTGCAATAAAACAAATCTACAAAAATTTGAGCGTATATTCTATGGGCGTTACTGTAGTACCACTAACAAAATAGAAAAAAAAGCCACGCCTACTCAATTTTCTAATGCGTCGTAGATCCATTTTTTTTCCAAACCGAATCAAGCTTCGAGGACCCCATAAAATATATAATAAATTCTTAGCCAATCTCGAATTCGGAATGCACCTAAGTATGTTCGTTTGTCCGTCTGTCCATCTGACCATCTTTCTGATTTGACAATGATCCAAACTTTTCAAAGCACACACCTATAACGCCCACTCGTCTGTGTAACAAAAACTCTGAAGACCTTTGATTTTTGTGTTCTTTGCTTTTTATTCATAAATTGCAACACATACACCATATAAATCTTCACTTTTATTCTCGAAATGGAAAACATCAGCCGCGCCCTCCAAATACTGTAGGGTCTGACAATTTAGGTATTTTCTCTTTTTCTTAGGATCGCGATGATAGGTGTAAAAGGTTCGGTCACGACCGATTATCATTTTCTTATTTTCTTCTTATTTGCTTAGTTTTCACTTTTAGCCTCGTGTCCAGACAAGAAGGTTTTTATCTTTATGCCATTAGATTTACATAAAAAACAAATTGTTTTCTCGCGCCTAGTTTTAGTTTTTTTTTCTAGTGAATATAATACAAGCGGAGTGAACAAAAGCTTGATACAAAAGAAGAAAATATGGTTTTTTTCTAAAAATCGTACTTTATTTAGAGAATATATTTAACTGTAATGAAAAATGCAGAATGTTTTTCTTCTTTCTTTCAAGCTCAAGAACAAATTTTGCGCTTGCCCCGGAGAAGGAAGAAATTGAAAACAAACTGAAAGATCGAGAAAAGAATTGAAAAATTGTAGAAAAAATACAATAATAACGGTCCCGGAGTGTGCCAAGTAGGCTGCGATCCACCATTAAATACCTTAGACCACCGCGCCCTACGTTTAATCATACAGCGAGTTTTCAAAGTAAGGCGCTGCATGCAAAGTGGTCGGAGAAGTTGTCCCATCCTTATTATTTTTAATTGGCGTTCGTCATTGGGCCAAATTCTGCCGGTGCACCAAATTTCGTCAAAATATATTAAAAATTGAACACAAGGACACAGGGCAGATGGACGAATAGACGGATAGACAGACTAATGATCGGTATAATAAGAGTTAGGACTATCGGAAGTTATTTTGGGTGCTGTGTTCATCTCCAGAAAGTTAATATATCCTGTATCACAATGGCTGACGAAAAATATATTTTTAAATGTCATACATTCATTATATCTTATCCCACGTGCGCTACAGGATATATTAGGTTTGTGCAAGCGTATGTAACACACAGAAGTATTAGTTTTTACATCACAATCATTTTTTGAATCAATCTAAACTTGTCTGTCCGTCTCTCCGATTTGTATCTGTCCATATATTTTTGTGTTCAGCCTGCAAGTCGCATTTTTTGAGCTATTTTGATGAAATTTTGTACACTGACATCTTTTGGCCCAAGGACGACTATCATTGAAAATGACTCGGAGCAGTCTGCTTTTTCGACAGGTCTCCGTAAAAAACCATTGAAATTTTCAAAATTTTTCGAAAAAAACTCGCTGATTAATAGTACTTCGATGTTCTAAATTGGCAGGAAAAATTTGGTTTGGTTTGAGTAATTTTTCGAACCCCCTCTCATGTGACAGTTCCTACGAAAATTGAATTTTTATTTGGTAAGAACGTCTAATTTTCAATATTTCACGGCCAAAATTGGTTCATGGCGGTAAATTGACAAGGAAATCAGCCTTACCGAATTTGGACATTATAGGTCTATTTTACACACACAAATAACCATTCTCAGAAGCTGTAAGCCCTTATATGCGAACAAGACGTAATTGCTAATGTTTTATGGTGAAAATGTGTTCATGATTGTAATTTGATATGAAAATTAAATGAATCAAATTTGAATCACATGGATCTATTTCTTGGACCACACTCCATATAAGGTTTCCCATGAATTGTAAGCCCTTTAGCAAAGGGTTTAATTTTTCATATTTTATTGACCCATAGTAGTAATTTATCAAGAAAATTAATGGTAGAGAAATTGGATCACACAGGTCTATTTTTCAGATCCCAACAAGTATAGGGGCTATCATGAAAATCAAGCCCTTATATGGAGCAAAAGTATAGTTTCTCTTTTTCTATGACTGTCAAGTTTGCTAATTTTGGATTATGTCATATGATGTTCTGGGCATCCTCCAACATGCAGGCTTCCATGAAAAGTATGCCTTTGCAAGAAAATAGTGCGTCATTATTACAGAAACGAGTGAATAGCTATACTAGGCGATGTTGCGTGGGTATCTAATGCTTGGTCTTGCCCGTCTCTAATGTTTTCATTTGGTTTTTGTTTTTTCAGATTCCCGCCGAAAGAGATATTTTTGATATTTAATATTGCTGGACGATTCATATCACGGTAAAAAATTGCCGAATTTATAACGTATAGCAATTATTAAAATTTATTACAAAAGTAATGAATCTCTTCCGGCTTCGTTTCAAACTATTAGGTCAAATTTAAGGCCGTCATAAAGGACCAACAGAGGTTGCCATTTAGAAACATTCGTTTTGGATGGTAATGCTTGTGATGTCAAAAATCGAAACCGTCACAAGCGTACTTTTACTGCTGACAACAACGATACTGTCAAACAAAGTCTAATGGGGGCCCATTTATTTGGTGATGACACATTGCACACAATGCACATTGCAGTTACTGTTAATGAAGGAACCGAAGCTACAGGAGCTGGATGCACTAGATTGACCTTTTTCTTGGACGATATATGGTTTCAATGGGAAGGTACAACTCACCATAGGCCTCGTGGTGCAATTAACCCATTCAGAGGAAAGTTCAATATCCGTTAATTTCTAAAAATACCGATATGAACTGGACATCAAGGTCAGGCGATATAACTTCACTGAACATTTCTTTCTTTCGGGGGTTACGTTAAGTCATTGCTTTGCTCCAATAAAGCACAAGCTCTCAATGACTTTAAAAACAAAATGACTTATTTCGTTGGTGAAACAAGCGCACATATATGCGGAGAAGTGCTTACAAATTAAGGCATTTTTATAAAAATCGAAAGTTGGATCATTTGCATTAAATAATTTGTAAATAAGAAGAAGAAAATGTCACGAACCGATAGGTAAAATAAAAAAAATAAAAACCATATTGACACCCGGCATATGTCTCATCTTATATCTTATACTGCTTTCCCTTTATAGCTCTTATTTGACTCTCGTTTCTTTATATACAACATATCGTGCAATAAGTTCTTCAGATGACTATTGAACGATTTTTAGATAGTAACGCCCTTCAAACGAATTGTTCCAAAATTTCATGGCATAGGAACAATTAGTTTACGAGTTGCATTCATTTCAGTGACATGTCATCCTACGATTTTATTGAATGGTACGTTATATATATTGATTCGTTTATTTCCTTTTTATTTATTTATATACACCGGCATATACATAAAAGTGTACACAGGATAGTAATTGTGCCGTTTTTATTTACAAAAAAAAGTTTTGCTATTTTATTTCACCACTTCATCGGATGGCAATCCCAACTTTGGTCTTATTGTGCGTCGTAGACCATGCCATTGTATTGAGCAAAATCCTGAAACAATCAGAGAGAGTAAGAGAGAGTAATACGAGAAACAATAATTACGGATTTTGCAGTTCATTCAACGGCTTGTTAATTAATCAACAGTAATTGTTTAGCGCATATTGTTCAGTGTAACGTTCTGGGCCGCTGGACATTAGCAGGTCATTAATTTCGAATGCCGTCAACCGTATTCCAGCCCTATTCACAAAGGTAAGCAGTAATGTTTTTATAATTATCAAAAATTGAGAAAATAACGCATTTTTGTTTTTCAACTCGAATTAAACCATAGAGGATAGAAATTTTTACCTAAACTTGAATACTCAAATCAAGCAAACATATAAACGGCACAAAGTGACAAAAATAGTTGCATTAAGCTTTAGATTCTTCTACGGCCTTTTGTTAGGAAATCATTTAAAATTTTCAGAAATTTCTTGGAAATCGTTTTCCCTTCTTAACGTTTGGACGCGCATTATGTTTGTGCACACATTCTGCGCATTTTGTTTCACGTTTTAATCTTAAATATGGTCTGTGCAAGTGGTCTCAAAAAAATATTTCATCAGTTTAGAGTGTGGCCATAATTAACAATATATGTACTTTAAGTGAGTTGTGGTCAGCAGGTTTGAATGCTGTCAACGAAAAAAATGGATTACTCCTCTGCGATTGTCTCCAACAAAAGTAAATGCTTGAAAAAACGAACATTTATTATAAATTTTTATAAAAGTTCCTCGCACCAATGGATGCATTTTGAAAACTCCGATGTCTTTAAGGTTTTCTTATGTTGTGAACACGCTTGTGAATCGATTTGATCGATGTTATCTTTTATGAAATCCACAAAAAAAATGCTTGATCCAATCTGAACCGAGCCACATAGTGTATAAGCTCATGATTAAAAGGACGGATGGTTAGCCAAATAAGCAAAACTTCATTTTGTAGAGAATATGTTAAAATCAGTTTCCTATTAGTTTCAACAAATGTTTCTTCTTCTTCTTCTTGTTTAAAAATAGTTCCTCTTTTATTGTTCGAAAAAAATTTATATAAGTCTTTTGCTGAGAAATGTTGCCATCACTTCTCTTAATGCAATTATTTATACAACAACTTTTCAAAATAAGGAAAAGTGGTTCGATGCGAACTATTTATAATAGCGTTCGCCCTTGGACCAAAAAAGTATATCAAAAATTATAACCTGCCGGTTGAATGCAAACGAACAAGACGGACACATGGACAGTCAGACAAGCTTATACTGATTGAGAAAATCATTCTGAATCGACTGGTATAATAAAAGCTAAGCCGATCTCAAGTTCTTCTGCGTGTTGCATACGTCCGCAGGTATAATAAAAGCTAAGCCTATCTCAAGTTCTTCTCGTCTTGTTGCATACGTCTGCACAGACTTAATATACTCTTGTACCACAAACGGTGTAAAGTATAATGAAAAGGATTACAACTATGGATATGAAACATATTAATCTACTGTTCGAATAGTTAAGAGACAAAAAGTAAGGCATCGGGAGCCCGATAACTTTAATCATTTGTCAATTGTACAAAGTTCACTCCAGACAAGAGATTCTCGATAAAAAGAAAATACAAAAAACTAATTCCAGATGTTTAGAAAGAAACCAACGTACATCTGTATCAAAAAAATGCTCACAAATACCGCAATGATAAGAAGAAAGAAAGAGAGAGAAAACACATTTCTAAAATAGGCTTCATTGGAACATAGAGATTTTGTGATATAATGCGTCGAAGATGTTATTACCAGAAACATGTATTAATTGGAAAGTTTTTTACAGACGCTTAGTGGTAGCGGGTTTTTCCTTTTTTTGAATGATAAATATATCGAAGTATGTGCTATCAATATGTCATTTGCAAAAAACGTTTGTTTGCCAGATGACTATTTGGCGTTGATTAGAACTGTGACTCTCTTGCCGCGCAAATCTCGCTCCCTACCTACCGGAAGGGTATAGCAAAAGCAACGAAAAACTCACTGAAGAGCGTTATTAAAGAGAACTAAGCTATGGCTGATTAAAAACGTTACACGAGTTTGCTTAATACCCCGAGAAGTATACACGAGAAGGCATACTTTTCATGAAATGAAGAGCTATGCATAACTTTCAGTTGCAGCAAGCGTGGTTTCTCAGAAGATCTGTCAAACGACTCATGGAGCTGATCAATCGATATACGCACTGAAGCTTCTAGATTTGCCTCAGGAATTTCTGTCATGTCAGATAAAATAAAATTGTAATCTTCAAAATGTAGCTGTTTGGATATGATGTTCGAATAGCGTGGACTGGCATGTTTATGCCGTCACCTAATAAATTAATTTTCATTTTTCTTCTAACTAGATTTTCTTCCTAGAAGGAGTATTTCTGTATTAAACTAAGTAACTCCTAAGGAGAATAATGAAAGCATTCACTTACTATACAAACAAATGAGTTGACATTTGCGATGGATTCAAGTCTTTCGTCATACTATCACCATCTGGGAATATACTTTAGATTACACGACATCATATACGAAAAGTAACTACCTCCGGAGGAATTCACATAAGAGACGGATTTAAGTAACTCCCTGTCTGTATATAAAAAAACGAATTTTTATTAAAAGTATTTTTTTTTTTTTTTGTTTTCTGAATTACATTTTACAGTCGGCCGGACATAACACATTAAATTATTGCAGCAAAGTGTAAAAAGTCCCTAAGAATGAAATTCGATTTTATTACTATCGCCATTTATAGTTTTTAGTCTTTATTCTAACTCGTCTCGTTACTATCACTATTTACAGTTTTTAGTCTTTATTCTAAAATATATAGAGGTCGTTTTAAGGTCATTAGCAGCCTCGGTACACAAAAGCTTTCTCCATAAAATTCTTCGTTTCACTAGATATTTTTTTTTTTTTTTTTTTTTTTTTTTTTTAATGTTTTTTTATAAAGTTTTGATCTATCGCAGTCAGCTATACTTTTATAAGAAATAATTTGCAAAGATAGGACTGGAATGCTATTCAAATAATCAGGTTACTCTATGAGTAAAGATAGCAATCGCCAATTTCTAGCATAAGGAAAAAATTCACGTGTTTGGAAACGAGGACGATTTTCTTTGAAACCTTCTCAAAGTATTTCAAATATATGCTCCAATAACCAGCTGAGGGCTAGATATACGCGATATTATTACAAAACGGTGCCCCTGCTCTACCTAGACGACTGTACTTTTTCTGTTAACCAGTTGAACGATTTTGATCGAAGAATTCTGTGGAGCCGCCGATCTGCCTATCTGGCAGTGTCTTCCTATAGACATTACATAGAGATATATAAGTAACCTGTAACACTGCCCGTATAAAACGGGCAATCAGAAATAACTTCACCGCAATAGTTGACATATGGCATGAGAAGATGATGACGAGAAGATTTGACTTTGGAAGGTAAGTGCCACTAGTTAGATTTTTGTAATTTTCGAGGCGTGAGAAATATTTTAAAATAATGCCATTGCCACCAAGACATAGCATAGAGTGAATAAAACCGATACAATTCTCCCTTAACTGAGTTGATATGTGCTGAAGATGGGTTAACCTCGGCTTCAGTTCTATGAAAATCGTTTTGATCGCAGCTAGAATGCAGAAAAATGTCATTTACATAAATAAAAAAATTTACAATCGATACGAAGAGAGAGAGAGAGAGAGAGGAAGTCACAAAAACCCTAAGATGCCCAGACACTTGACAACTTTGCGATAGGCCAGATGCAGTAACAGCAATAGCGGCATTGAAGTCATTCACTGACACAAGTTGCTTTCCATTTGAGGTATTTGATCACATAAGCTTGCAAGCGTACCTAGAGAAATTAAATTTTTCTTATTGTGATTCATTGAGTGTAGTATGTGGGACTCTACCGAATCAAGAGAGACAGGAACATAAATTCTTCAATTGTTAACATTATCGCTAATCAGTTCGGTTAGGGAAACCAAAAGCTTAGAGGTACTGCGCTTAAGCAGAAACCTGGTTAGAAATGTAGATCTCTTTCGAGCTATTTTCCATCCCTTTAACAATTTATTATGTTGTTAATAACACGTAATAAATGATATGATATGTAAGAAGAGATCATAGAGGTAATTTCACGCACAGCACTGTAGCGAATCATTTCATTAACATTATCTGCAAGTATTTCCTAAATAAATTTATTGTAATGCAAATTGTTATTGTGTGGCGTATATTAGGTTGGGGAAAAAGAAATCCATTATTTTTATATGAACTTCAGGACTTTATTTAACATGCTTCGGATTGTCCGACGTGGGTAACTTCAAAATGCCTCTCTCATAGAAGTCCTGGTCTCTATTTGCAAAAAACTCTAGTAATCGATTTTCACAATCCTTCCTAGATTCCAATTTTTTATCATTAAAGAAATTTTGCAATGCAAGAAAAAGATGATAATCGCTTGGTGCCAAGTCCGGACTGTATGGCGGATGAATTAAAACTTCCCAACCAAGCTCCCGAAGTTTCTGGCGAGTCACTGTGTGTGATGTGTGTGGCCTAGCGTTGTCCTGGTGGAACACGACACCTCTCCTGTTGGCCAATTCTGGCCGTTTCTGCTCAATCGCTATCTGCAAACGGTCCAGTTGTTGACAGTAGAGATCAGAATTTAGCGTTTGGCCATATGGAAGCAATTCATAATAAATAATCCCCTTCCAGTACCACCAAATGCATAGCAAAACCTTCCTGGCCGTTAGTCCTGGTTTGACCACCGTTTGAGGTGCTTCACCGCTCTTTGACGATCGTTGTCGCACAGAGTTGACAGGGTTATCGTATGTGATCCATTTCTCATCTCCAGTCACCATTCGTTTAAGCATAAATCTGAAATTGTTTGATCGTTACTTTACGAGAAATCTACCAGTGTAGCCATCTACCGAAAAAATAATGGAACCTAATATTTACGTAAAGGTTCGAATTCTTATCAAAATGTATATCATATTTTTGGACGGGGGGGGGGGAGACGATATTTTCAAAAATTATTCTATTCTCAAAAGTACATCCCTATGATTTACTCACCCATTTGCGATATATTGGGCCATTGTTTCATTTTGTTTTATTTATTAGACTTTTTAATTAAGATGAAGGGAGTGAATGGAAAATCAATAAGAGTAACAATAATCCGTGTTAAAGCACGGAAAAAGAAGGGAAAAGAATCAACACAACGGCTTACTATAGGATTCTGTCTAAACAAATCAGTAGACTGTTTAGATTTTTTTCTTTCTTTCTCTCTCTCTCTCTCTCTCTCTCTCTGGTATCGTTATGGAAATTGGTAAATTTGTTCTGTAACCATAAGGTGAATTCTGATATTGTTACCATATTAATCTACTCTGTACACGTTTGCTTTAAAATCGAAATCTTGTTATAGTCTTTTCGTTATTATCGTTGAGTTCGTACAATTCAGGAGAGCAGCAAACAGTGTTAACTGTCGAACAAGTTCATGAATATAGTTATAGTCCGATGAGTATTGTTACATCCAACAACAACAACAACAACAACAACAACAACAAGAACACACGACGAAGCTTTCTTTTCATGTAAGGTTTTTGAGAAAACAAAAAAAAAGCCCGAATTTATTTGATGAAAAGACAAGAAGAAAATAAAGAATGCCTTCGGAAATGAAATTCAATTTCTCTCTTTAATATGCATGAAGGGTTCTTCTTGTCTTTAAGAATTTTCATTATCGAAGAAATTATGTCATTCCTCTTTTCTGGCATGTTTGATATGTACGCTTTTTATGCATATGAGCTCTTATATATATATATATATATATATATATATATATATATATATGTATATGTATATGCATGTGCGTGTGTATGGACGAAGGCGTAAACAAAAGAATTTTATAAAGTCATTTATCGCCTACATCTTTGTCAGCTAACACTTGAAAAAAATTCTTTCTTGCATATTATTGTGGTTGCGTAGTTGCATTCCTGACATTGTTACGCATATCGTGCTAGAAGGAATGCTTACGGGTTTTATTCTCTTCAATAAAATCGCAAGTAAAGCAATGTCATTGTGGTATAATTATCATTATTATTATTATTATTATTATTATTATTATCATGTGTATTGATGGTTTGTAAGAACGTTGAAAAACCGAACCGAGGAAAGATTACGATTTAATATCCTGCATACACTTGAAGTGTCAGAGGTGAAAGTGATAGAGGATAGATATCGCAGGCAAATGCGAAAACTCTAATGACATTTAATTCATAAAAAAAGGTCAAATTCTTATTAAAAAAGAAAGGGAAAAAACTTATCTAAGCCATAATGTGAATCTGAGTTAACTGGCGCCTTAACCGAATGCATAAATATTACAAAGCTTGTTACTATTCGGGATCAATTTTGCAGTCGATTTTAAAATGGATTAACGGTATTTAGCTGTGTTCCTCTTAGTCTCTCACTCTCCTTTCTTGCTCACTGACGGCACGTCGCCTATTCGCGTAACATGGTGACGGTGAATAAAAAAAAAAAAAAAAAAGAAAGAAATAGGGACATGATGACCGCAGTCCAGCCCGGGTTTGTGTGCCCAATCGATAAGTGTTATGCCTTCATTCACTGAGCACTCAGTCACAAAAGTAAGCTCGACCCCACCGAGATTTGAAGCGACGAATAATATATAGCTTTGTAGTCGCAATTCTTACCTACTTGTCTACTCACGCAGATCTTGCCCATTACAAGTCCTTAAACAATGCATTTAATAATTTTTTATTGCTTTTCTTTTTTCCATTATTTCAATGTTTTAAACATAACGTCATATACACCGATTTTAGCAAAGCGTTTGATTTGGGCTAACCACAAATTACTTATCTTTAAACCTCAAGCCGCTGGCTTCCCTTCCCATTTAGTGAAATGGATAAGCTCTTATCTGCATAATAGGTCATTCAGGGT